>JBAJNP010006514.1:0-25343 GCA_036877545.1 Yasuhikotakia modesta | reverse complement strand
ATAAGGTTAGAGTTTCCATACTGTATACCTCCTTTACAATGTCTTGCCATTCATTTAAGGATGGAGGATCTCCCTTCAGCCATTTCCTTGTAATGGCCTTTTTGCTGGTTGCTAATAATATATTAAAAATGTACAGGTCTTGTTTTGTGAGTTTCGTGGGGATAATACCCAAGTACATTGTCTTAAAGTTGCACTCCAGATCCAATCCCATTATTGCATTCAACTCTCTATTTACATTCTTCCAGTAAGAGTGAATAATATTACAATCCCAAAAAATGTGAAAATGGTCCGCCATTTCATTACCACATCGTCTCCCACATTCACCTAACTTTTGATTTTTAGTTAGTGAATATTTTATTTTGGGGGTTATGAAGAATCTTATTATTTTTTTCCAAGCGAACTGTCTCCAAAGAGGATTTACTCTTTAAACTCACATGTAAATGTGCAGAGAGTGACTGACAGCTGGTTAAAGATGCCAGACGGGTCTCATCCAACCACTGTCCAGCTGAGCGGTCTGTAGAAACAGAGCTCTTTCTCTTTTGCAGCTGGTCAGTTCTTATCACTCCATTTAGTCCTACAGTCTGATTCCATGGAGCCTGTTGTACAACTCAGCTCTGTATTTGTAGATGATCTTGCAGCTGATCGTCTGTTGTTTCAGAGTCTTGAATTGGCTTTGGTTATCACATGGATCAACTGCTTTGAAGACAGATTAAGGGATGACAGTGTGACTGATCTCTTTAGGGGCTCTCTGATGTGACCACGCAATGTGTGCATCAGCATAAGACCAGTGTTCTGCTCTCAAATTTGCTGTGGGCTGCAGTGGGTGTCAGTTGATATGCTTTGCTTTCTTGTGTGAGTTAATTTTGGCCTCTCACGGAGCTGCCTTTTAAGTGCATTTTCTTTCTTTCTTTCTTTCTTTCTTTTTTTCTTTCTTTCTTTCTTTCTTTCTTTCTTTCTTTCTTTCTTTCTTTCTTTCCTTACATTTTCCATCCATTCTTTTGTCCTTCTGTGACAATTTCTAAACCTCTTACACATAAATCGGATTGAAGTTTCGGACCAAACAATATTTAATCCTTATGGTTCAGCAAAAATGTTCTTCGATTCCTGAAACTGTGATATTTAAGCTGCACACTGTCATATCTGCTAATGCTTTGATGATATTGAATCCCCTTGGGGCTGATTTTGGCACAGACCTTTCAAAGTGTCTTTTAGTCATTATATTCTCCTAATTACAGTAAAATCAATTAGTGATTTTTTTAGTGATTACATTTGTAAAAATGTCAAAAGTCCAGAATGAAATTCAGCAATCTGACATCTATGCCACTACAATTACAACTAGAACTACAATTACAATATGCAATGTTTCACTGTTCACCAATTTATCTTTCATTGCATGACCTTTGACCTCATGTGACCTGTGACATCATGTGACCTGTGACATCATGTGACCTATTATTTTAGTTGTTGTGTCAGGCAAACTGATGTGATACACTGAAGCAGCATCTGGTTCTCAGCAAAGTTCTGCTGATTCTTACGATACAGCAGGTGTGATTCAAGCGCATCTGTGCGAGGGAGGAAAAACACATTTGTTTTTGTGTGTGATGAACACAAAGAGAAAAGGAAAAAAAGAGTTTTGAATGAATGAGAATCCGAGGCATGGAAAGCCACTGTGAATGTGTCTGATAGAGGGAAAGAAAACACTGCTCATCTGCAGTGTAAGCTTGTTTCCTGGAAAGAGGGAGAAAGAGTGTGTTTATCTGAGAGAGGGGGAGAAGTCTGGTGTGTTTACAGAAGAGAGGGACTGAGAGTATCTGAGAAATGGACAGAGGCGAAGAGAAGATTTGGATGTGCTGGCCACTGTCCTACTAAATCACATCAGAAAGGTGACTGTCAGTGTGTTTGAATGTGTGTGTGTGTGGGTACTGGTTTGGTTATCCAGAAGACCTCACTAATACAGCTTTTAAAGTCTGTGTGGGAGTGTTTGTGAAAATGTTTGGCTTTACTACTGATATACTTGGCCTGTACCCTTAAAATTACCAAATATAGTAAAACATGTCAAAAACCTTTACCAGTAAAAAAGTTTCATAAATCGTGTTTTGCAATGCATCTACCGTACTGTACCTGTACACAGGTTATGATTGAGGTAAGATAAGGGGATAGAAAATGTAATTTGTGTGGTCAAAGAAAACATTTAATCTGACATTTTACAGTGAAACAAACCTGTGAGTCTCTTGTTTGAGTAACTGTCATTATCTTATTAGACAATGATGATTGTTTTGTATGCAGAAATTCTTCTGTGCTTTTGTTTTAAAACACTGTATAAATTTGTTTTGTTTTAAAATATAAGTATCATTCCTGTGACCTGAACCACAACTTGGCGTTTCTGCCAGTTTCTACCATTACTACCAGTTTAGCTACACAAACCTGAAGTTCTGAAATGTTGTCATGAGTCAGTATTGTCATCTATAATATCTCAGCAGCATTTTCAGACAAATCCCCCAGACCTTTTCATCTTCTGGAATATTTTGGCTGATGTAACGTGAGAGAGGGCCAGAATAGAAACGTGGGTAAGCTGCAGGTTGTGATATGTGGATGAGGTAGGACTCTCACTATTCAGCTGTCATACGTTAATCACCAGCTTATTATTGTAGTAGTCACCTCAGTCAGAGCTCAGGATTAATGACCTGAGAGGTCTGTGTCATCGGACGAGACGCTGCATCCAGCCAAAGCCTTTGATCTTTGCCTGGTATGCGTTTTTGGGTGTGCATGCGCTTTGTGTGTGTCACTTACAACTTCACTTCTTTTGAAGTAAACCTTTAGCGCCATAGGGTGCACTGGTTTCCTTTTAACGCACCTATGCTCCTTTGTTGCATACAAACTTGAGAATATTGTTAGTTTGTTTTCCTTGGGCGATCTGAACAGATTACCACAAAACCTGTAACCTGACTAAACTAGCTTCACAGCATGTTTGGTAAAGTTTTACTTGATCATCTGCCAGCCTAACTGTGACATCAGCACTGACTAGTCATTTCTGTGACTTAACATTTTGGTTTTGGTTTGCTTGTTTTACAGACTGAGCCCTTGAGGAATCAAGAAGAGAGGACTGTTTTACTTTATGTAAGAGGAGTTAAACATCTGCATTTATGAGCACCAGAGGAGAGGGTCTCAAAAGACAAATTGTGTGATTTCCTGTTTCCTTGAGGAGGGGTGGGTGGGTGTTGCACCTGTTCTACTCACCCCTCCTGGTCACACTGCTGACGCTGAAGATGAGGACCCCCAACGCATGGTTGCTCTTTTGGCTGTTGCAGTCTGCTCTTTCCTCCCTTTGGGGCTACCCCTTTAGACCCCCACTAGACTTGGATGTGACCCCCAGAACTACAGTCCTCTCCAATGGTATGACCCATGTTGATTAAAAATACATTATATACATTAATTCATCCATTCATTCACATAGAAAATGACCTTTTCATGTTTAATATGCAAAGTGTTTCTTTTCCAGAAATGTAGAGAAAAAGATCTGATTCCTTGCTTGTGGGAATGCACAAATTTCTGTTTAATGAAATGCTTTCTAGCATTTTACATTGTAACCTTCCCCCTGCAGTTAACTTTCACTGTTATCAATATTATAGTTAATCACACTTTGTGGCAGTAACATAAAGCAAAGAACTGTTGATTATTTATTAAAAGGAACAAGGCAACTTTTATTACATCCTAACCTTTTATCAAACACAGGAAAGCGAATAGGGGTTCATTTTTCAAGCAATAGAACGAACAGAGAGCAATCATCTACAATGTCTAAAAAATGTTAAAACTATGTTTTAAATGTTCCTAGACCTTCCAGAATAACCTTTCCCTAATGTTTTATTTACATTAGGAAAACATTAGGGAAACATTATGGAAAGATAATTTTTTACAACCTAGGTTTGTTAGCTGGGACTAACAGATTCAGAGGGGCAGATGTGTTATAAAAGACAAATGTTGTGTCTCTTTGCTGTTGAACAATTTAATAGTGTTTCTCACATCTGTGAAGCAGAAATTTAGCAGAAAAATTAAGCACAATGATTTAGCTCAAGGTTTCCTATATCCTTCAGTGTTAAATTACGCAGGCACTGAGAGGTCAGAGGGCTGAGAGGACTGAGGCCTGTGTTTAGTTTAAAAACACAGCGAGAGAGCAACAGGTTCACTCTTCACGACTGCCTTACTCTTCCCTGCCAAGTCAGTGACCTTAAGTAGGAGTTTCGCAGCAGATTTACACTGCAGAATAACATTCTCAGACAAGTTACTTTGTGTTACAGAGGGTGGTGTTACTTCCAATTATTTCATTTCTCCAACAAAGTTTTTTACGGAAAGTTTGTACTTAGTTTTGTTATTTTTTCTTACTATCAGACTGAGATTTTCTCTCATCTACTACAGTAGCACTATGCTTGGTCTGCAGGTGTTTTTAAATATAGTATAAATAATGTACATATATGAAAGTAGTATTTACGCACTGTGTAGCCCTAAATTGTTATGGGACTTTATGGGGTTAGAGGAGAATTGTATTTGTAAGTAAAATAATTACTATGCATTGCACATGAGTCCTTCAAGCTGTAGCATGTCTGCATGTCTGTCTCCAGTGTCTTCACCTTTACTTGTGCTTTTAGCATAGATTTAGGGCCTACATTTAAAGTTACATTTACTGTGTAATTGTGTATGTATCAGTCTGTGTTTGGGATATAATCCATTCTTGCACACAGAATTTTGACAGAATTTTTCATCAAGTTACATAACAGCTACTAGACTTAGATACATTAGCTCATCTCATCCCTCCCATAAACATTTAATTTAGCATCCCTGTGTAAACATGAGCTTAGATTAAAACAGCGAAAAGAAAATTAAATGTCAGTTTTCTCCGAATTACTGTCAGAATCTGCTCAGTGGCAGGAAATTAGAGGAAGAAACCGAAAGCATTAAAAAAGACATTAAAAGGGTGCGAGAATAAGCAGGTGCACCTATTTATTTATTTATTGAGGTGGTGTTTTTGACTAAGGTACTTTCAACTGCTTTACTATAAGGAAGGTTTTATACAGCCTGTGATTTGCATTTGAACGGGGATTTAAATCCTAACATATGCTTTATTTATTACCTGTTAGGATCCTATGATCATACATAATCTTGCAGAAAAGAGGAGGAAAACCTCTTAAACCCTGTGATCACCTTTCTCTGTAACTTGTTAACCATTAAGTTCAGAAAACTGTACCTTGTATTCTAGGAAACCCTCAGAGAGTTGAGTGACAAACTACCTGAGGGACTGTGTAGTGTAAATTATATTCACACTGTATGTACTGTACTCCTCAAAGACTCTGAGCACACTCATTATGATCCTGTCAAATCCAAAACTCACACTGAACTAGTTGAAACTTGACAATTACACTATGTTCCCCACTGATTCTCAGGAGACCTTCACTAGCTTAGTCAGTAAACACACACACACACACACACACACACACTCATGTTGGGCATGTCTCAAACTGATTGGTTAATTAGCAGTGGCAGCTCTTCACTATGTGGGAGGGGTTTATGGTGTACATGCCGGTAGGATGGGACTTTCTTGGTTAAATGTACTACTGTAATGTCAGTCACACAAGCCTGTAGGAACGTTAGCCATTCAATGTGTGAACGCCCAATTGCATACATTAGCATTGTGCATGTATTTGAACAAGGTAAAAAGGTACTGTGGTGTTTTAAAAACACAAGTGCTGTTTATACACAGTCTGTCTAATAGAAGTGGATGACAAAACTAATTCCTGGTAAATAAACCTATTGTCTGTATGAGAACTATTCCGGTGATTGAATGATCTCTGTCAGTTCCTTATAAGATCCCATGACCACATTGAACAGACATACGTTTGTGCAGTTTAAGAATCCTGAGCAGCTGATTTGAGCAATCTGATAAACAAGAAAGTCTGGTTTTGACCAATAATAATGTGCCTAAGTTTAGAGTGCTGTGCTTCTCTTGAGAATAGAAAGCAGACCTAGGTTGTGTGATTTTGTATCAGTGTAACACCAGACTGGCAGTCTTGCTGGTGTGGTTGGGATGGGCTTCAGTTTGCCCATCTGCCCAAACCGAAATATTGCGAAGGTCTCTGTGTTTATGCAACACCAGTTCTATTTAAATAACCTTGCCTTGTAATTTGTTTACCATTTTAAACTGTTGTTTGTTTATTGGCTGGATTTAATCTGGTGCTTTGTGGCAAAGTACAACTAATATGTGACATGTCTGTCATGTAAATGAAGTGCATTCTGCATAAATGTCCCCATATATGAGCCTGTTTAAAAGTATGTTTGTCTCTGTATGCGTAATGCCTATTGTGAACAGATGTCTTTTACATTAGCACACTAATAATCTGTGCACGTCTCTGTTCAGCTCTACTCTGCTGGGCATTAGATTGCCGCTGTGCTTCTGCAAGCTAACACTGTCCACTGCAGAGTGGAGGTCATGGCAAACTAATTGCTAGAGGACTGTGGGAAACTCATTGTTATGTGAAACTATGTGTTTGAGTTGATAAATCTGTCTGTTAACATTATGCTGGTTCTGCCCGGATGACTTGCTCTGTGCTTGCAAATACACTATTAAGCTTGTGCCAGAGGATTAGCTTTCCTTATGGTCTTGTAAATAGATTTGATAAATGTAATTTTGTCTTCCATTCCCCTGACCTCTTGCCTGTTAATTATTTTTGATGAAACTTATAATTTTAAGTTATCTGTAGCAGGGCTCTAATCATCATAATGGTTGGGACGCATTGTTTAGAATAATTTAAATCTTAAAAGTAAAGCCTGTAATTGTTTGTGTAATTAAAAAACATTTTCTAATATCCCAGCCTAATGGGCAGACTCCTTCATGCAATTTATAATTATGTTTTCTTCCTTATAAAGTGTTAACAGACCAGCCCCACATAACATATAACATAACATATGACATACGACATACGACATATGACATATGACATATGACATATGACATATGACATATGACATATGACATATAACATAACATAACATAACATAACAACATAAAAGTCAACATAGAAGGATGTTTAATCAAGTGTATTGAGCATTTGTGTGTGTGTGCTTGGGCTGGAATCATTAAGGAAATGTGAAAGTTTCTGCATGTTTGCGAAAACAGCACTGTGTCAGCAGGGAGTCAGATGGCACCTAAATTATTCTGTTTCTGTCTGTGTTGCTCTGCCTGAAGCTGACTCCCCTTTGCCTCTGTGTAGCTTTCTTCAGCTGCACTGCTGTGAGTCCTCAGTCAGATCTGGCAGGGCTGCATAACCTGTCCTGTCCCTGCTTGCAGTCCTGTCACACCTGCTTACTTTGGAGACGTGTGTCTTGTGATATGTGATGATGCTCTGAAATATGATGCAATTACACAAACAGGGAACTGATTTGTATGTGTGACAGGGTGCATGTACTCGCCTTTGTGTATTCTGCATTCTACACTTAATGAACTAGTGCTGATTGTCTTTTACTACTTGAAGTTGTAGGGCAAACATATGATTCATTTAAGAGAGTTCGCCTCAGCAGGAGCTGGGTTGCCTTGCCTCCTCTGCAGGGTGTGTTACATCATGGAACATGTATCACATAAACAACAGGCTAATGACCCCTTGCTAAGCTCTTGCCCTCTTTGGTTACTGTTGCTAGGTCTGACAAGCTTTCCTATTAGATCATGTTCTATATCAAACATAAAGCGAGATGAGTTTGGTTGTATCAAATTTAATAGGTTTCCTGAGGAATTATAAAAACATCTTCTGCAGTAATCATGCGTTTGTTTAGCTGCTACATATTTTAATCCATAGCAAATACTTCTACAAATACAATTAATTTAAAGAAAAAGAAAAATAATTTGTATAATAATTCTGTTATATGTTAAGATAATTATTCTATAGGCTACTTACTGAATGTGAAATGCTGGATAAGATACTGAAATACTGTAACATAAAATACTGTAGATTCACCAGTCACTGTTTATGGATCACATTTACTGTAAGGTTTAACTGGTATGTCCTGTGTGTTAAAGGACTGTTGGGCTGCAGGCGTTTCAGAGGCTTGACACTGAACTATAGCTTATTGCTCTTGGAGGAGGAGGCAAGCATGCTGTACGTGGGAGCCAGAGGGGCTTTATATGCCTTGCAGGCTACTGACATCTCCAGCAGCTCCCTACAGACCGTACGTACTGACAAACACATCACCACCTAATTACACTACTGCCAGGAACTGAGATTTCTGTCTATTTTTGTTCTGCTGCTTCTTCACGTTTTTTTTATCAGTTAATGTTTTAACCACTAACTGTTGCATTTATTCATACATTTTTGTACCAAATTTTAGTCTTAGGTGGGTTTTATAAACTTTTATGATACATTAAGGACATTTAAATCTCAATTGTTAAAACCAGTGATTGTTAAAACCAAATGTTTTGCATTTCAGTCTTAAGCAACTGTGATGCCATCATAATAATAGTTAAGTACTGAATTGCTGTTGACCTATTTTTTACATTTATTGAGAAAATGCAAATCTACCATTATAATTTTTAGATTTAGATTTATTCATTTGGCAGACGCTTATATCCAAAGCGACTTACAGTGAATTCAATGTATATTATGTATATAATGTATTTTTTTTTTATCAGTACTTGCATTCCTTGGGATCAAACCCACAACCTTTGTGCTGCTAACACAATGCTCTACCAGTTGAGCTACAGGAAAGCTGTAGCTCTTCTACTTTTCTGTAGAAGACCACTTAATTTCTTTGATTAATACTTTGTAAATCATTTGCTTGCTTTTCCACCAGTCCAGTGAGAACCACAAGCCCAAAATGCATCTGTATTTCCACCACCAGACTAGTACCTGCAGTGCTGCCATGAAACCCTTTAAATTTGTCACAATAGTATAAGTGTCACACAGGTGTATAGTTACACACTTGCACCTAGAAGCCTAAGATACTCTGTAAAAGGAGCGTGACTCAGTAGCGCAGTCACATTGTGCTATCACAGACCACATCTGTTCTGCAGAACTGTGGCCCTGCATCAGAAAAAGTTCTCTGGTTTTCTAGGCCAGCTTTTATAATGTTAAATAATGCTATAATCTATTTTTGCAAGGAGGCTGCTTGAGACGCTAATAATGCGAGAGCTATTTGAAAGCACAGTCATATTCTGATTTGTACTTGATGTAATATGCAGATTAGTCTCTGCTGTGTGGATCAAATACACCTGAAGTGAAATCTGGCCTCAGCAACGCTCATTCTAAAAGCTCATGTGACTTACATAATCTCCTCCTTTGTGACACTGCCATATTTCCCAGCTGGCCTTTCCTGGCCCATGGATAACCCTCAAGAAACCCCCCCTGAGGAGACAGTGGGAAAGTGAGCTCACTAGCTTGCCCTCATTTGACCCTATAGTGGAAACTTTGCTACTCCTGGAAACTGCACAGGAAGTTGCTTTTCAAAGAAAATGTTTTAACCCATACAAACAGTTTGAGAATTCTTGTTAATCTTGTACTTGGACAGATTGACTGGGAGGCATCAGATGATCAGAAGCAACAATGTTTGAACAAAGGGAAAGATAACAAGGTTAGTTAGGGTTCTATCTGTTGTATTATAAAGCAGTTGCTTATTGACTTACTGAGCTAAACTTACTCATCCCCACAGACTGAATGCTACAACCACATACGATTCCTGCAGAGGTTCAACAGCACACACTTGTACACTTGTGGCACACATGCTTTCAGCCCTCTGTGTGCATACATTGTAAGTAACTTCAATGCCATAAACGCTTAACACACAGTGTTTTCACATTGTATCTTAACCTTCAGATAATGAACTGTTAAAATCACTGTGTTGTGTTTTGATAGGATGAGAGGGAGTTTAAGTTGTCATCAGCCTTTGAGGAAGGACGAGAGAAGTGTCCATATGACCCCACCAAGGGCTACACAGGCCTGCTGATCGGTATGTCTTTCTGGAATTATTTAGGGACATCTGATTTGTCCTTGGTTATATATACATATTAGCAATATGCAAATATGACTGTATGTTTTGGACCTTGTTTTCTTTAGATCAGCAGATGTACACTGCATCTCAATATGAGTTTCGGAGTTTTCCAGATATTCGACGCAACTCTCCAAGTCCCACATTGAAAACAGAAGAGGCTCCTACTCAGTGGCTACAGGGTCAGTTTACTGCAGCACAAACATTTCAACCCACACTATTACTGTTACATTACTGCAGAGACACTAAATGACATTAAATGTTTTGTCTCAATTTGTAGTATGCTGCTAGGTGAGGTGTTTTTGGTAGTATCCCAATTGTTTTGTTCATTGTTGTGGTGATAATCAAATTTATTTTTAATAGTATATTAATTTAGAACAAAACGCAAAATCACAATTGGACTCCACTGTGACTTCACTATATCTGTTTTACAAAGCTAAAATTAAACTTTGCAAAGCTAACTAAACTTAAACTCAGCATTTGTGCAGTGGATTATTTTAAAATAATTGACTAGCATCAGTGTCTGTGTTGTCCCATGCAGAGGCTGATTTTGTGGGCTCAGCGCTGGTGAGAGAGAGTGTAAGCAGCTCAGTGGGAGACGATGATAAGATCTACTTCTTCTTCACGGAGAAGAGCCAAGAGCTCAGTCCGTACTTCAGCCACAGCAGAGTAGCACGGGTCGCCCGTGTGTGCAAGGTACAAGGCTACAGTGTTCATCCTATTCATTACTCCACTGCTCTTTTTCATGTGCATGTGTGAATGCTGGGATTGTTATTCATGGAACACAAAAGAAATGAAAACTATTAATGCAGCTCTTTTCCAAAGACAGGTTATGAGTTAATATAAACTTAAATTTGGAACCTTTTCAAGGTTAAAAAGTAACCATGACATGAGGGTGTATTAGGAGAACATAATGACGGAATTGTTATTTTTGAGTGAACTATTGAATTGATCGAAATTAATTTAAAGTCTGTAGAAAGAAATCCAGCATGTGGTAAATGCTTTGCACATTGAAGCACAGGACAAATGGTTGAGAATTGAATCATATCCACAAGGGATGAAGAAGCAAAGAACAACAATAGTTTTTATTCTCCCTTTGTAGGGATACAGAAAGACACAAGATTATTATGCCAGCTAATGCAAGACACCATCCTCACATTTGATTTGTTCAACATAAACTAGCACACACACAGAAATGTTTCACAGGAGTGTAAGGGCTCTGCCCTCAGAATGCTCCTTTATTTGAAGTGTTCTTTTCTGCAGGTTTCTAATAGTGTTTTACAGCAGCATGATGCCAGGCATCTCTCTGTAATGGCTGCATTCTGTGAGATCACATTCTGTCTCACCTTTCAACCCATCACTTCAGCTCTACACAGTCAGATTAAAGTGGCAACCGAAATGTCTGCAGCCTCACATCTCTTGGCTGCTACTCCACAGGGTTTATTTACCATCTGTTTCCAAGCACATTCAGCAGGTTGTTCAATGGATAGTGTATATGAGTGACCGCAACTTTTTTACTGTTACACCACAGCTGTTCTAGACATAGAAAATTAGCTTTAAAGGAACAGTACACCACAGTACAAATGAATATTAAAGGAATAGAACAGCAGAAAGGTAGGGAAATAGTGATGGAATTTAGAATTAAGATCATTCTAATATCATTTTAATTGTTACTATGCAGCTTGCTGGTCATTTTTTGCATATTTACTTTGGGATTGTATCCAAAGTACATCTCCAGAATAACAATACTTTCAAGGTTTGGATGGTATTTGGGTTCAGCTGGCATTATTGTATAATTAGGCACAACAGCTATTTTTGCAGTTTTCCTTGTGTGTTAGTCAGGCTGGAGCTGGTGAGCTCTGTTAAACAGGCTGTTGGGACTGAGGGCAAACATTCTTGGCTTCTCTGTGGCAGTCCCCACAGTGGGGTGATCTTAATGAGCAGATTATTGTTCATTATCCACATGCTAGTGTCATTAAATGCTCCTAAACACACTACTAATATTCAGGATAATAAAGTAATCACAGACGTTAACTTTTTATAAGTACTATCTAAATAAAATGTAAACTTTCTCTTACAAGTCACTTATTTTTACAATTTTTAATATGCAAAGACATCTGTGATACCCAAGTGAATTTTTTTATAGCAGTGCCAGCCCTATACATCTGTGCTTGAATATCACCATATTAGATGATGACATCAGATGTCATATAGCCATGGACCAGTTTCCTGTTTAGCATGATGAATTAAATGTCATTACAGTAAAGTATCAGTTTAAATACTGACTGAAAAACTGAACTGGAGAAACCAGGAATTGCTGTAAAAAGCTTTGGAGTACAAGTCTTTCCTTTATTAAAATTTATTTTCCTATTGGGAGGCAGCATGGAAATTTACTTTATCCCCCTGACATTATATGGGATTCTAATTCCATCTAATTTAGCCCATTTCCTATTCCCATAGACACACTAGCAGTAATGTTAGCCATGCCAAGATACAACTTGTTACAAGTGTCTAATTGTAACTGTGTTTACTATTGTTCTTTTTCAGACTTTTTATCTAGTTAATATTCTATGATTTTGTAAAAATAGGACAGTCTCACAAATACCCAACTGTCTTCAGAAGCAGTCATTAAATTAGACACAAAACAATGACACCTGTCAGAACAGCATCTGATGTCTTTGATTTTTAGGCTTATGTTCAACATTTCAGTTATAGTGATAGATTTACACAATAAATATGCTGTCAGACAATAAAAGCACAGATGGCTGCAAGTTATTATCTGTGCATATTATTCCAGAATGCTTCTACCTCTTGTTTTTATTGCATAAATGTTTACCTTATTAATAGTTAAAAGAAAATGTAAATCTACTTTTATATCTTAGGGTTTATTCTTTCTGCTTCTGTCTTATAGAGGGACAGGGGAGGTCTTCTCACCCTACAGAAGAAGTGGACCTCTTTTCTGAAGGCACGGCTGGTGTGTTCTCTACCTGACTATGAATTTCACTTCAATGTGCTGAGGAGTGTGTTTCTTCTGGAAGGTGCTGGCCCTCAGGACTCTGTTCTCTATGGCATCTTTGGATTAGAATGGTAAGGGTCGAAATCATCCAGTCAGTTTGGTTACTGGCCTTCTGAGGTTTATCTGGATATAATGTAATTCATTCTTTAAGCTGTAAGATTGTTACTGCAGTTCTTCCACTAGAACACAGTCCCTGTCATGTGATCTCTAATAGAATGTTGCTGTAACAAAACACTATGGGTGCAGTACAGTGATACAAATAGTAGCTTGTGTTTAGCATGAACAAACCACAGATATTGACCAAAAAGGATTAACTGTCAGAACAATACATTTTAGAAACGTTATTGGATTAACTTGTTTTTGAGCTTGAATTGTGAGTGGCTATTATGTTCATTAGCTTCTGTCTTTATTGGCATGAGTATCTTATCTAATTATTACATTAGAAAACAGACATTATTATAATCTGCTGTGTTCTCAAGATGAACTCTTGAATCGGCCAGACATAGAAGCACACCATCTTTCTTGAATTATCCTGGTGGTTTTGTGTGGAAGCTCAAGCTCACTAGCATGCATGCATGCAAATAACTCCCCAGTCAATGCAGATTAAGATATTCTGCCAGAGAGAATTGTGTCTTCCTGCTGTGACTGGGTTTGTTAAAATGGATTTGCTGTATGGTCAGTCAATTAGGAAGTTCATCTATCGGCCTGGACACACGCTTTGGCTTGCTGTGGCTGCTTCAGTTGAGGCAGCAGCATTTACAGTCCACCAGTATCATCAGAATGAAAATCGCTGACACGTCCCTTTGCTGCCTGGAGCACAAAGCATGTTTTATTCATAAGCAGGTTACATTTTCCCAGGAGGTCAGAGAATGTGCACAATACTTGCTTCCGAATTTAAGCCAGGCTTTGTTACTGTATTGATAATACTGTAAAATCCAAAGTTTGCGACCTTCACAGATATAAGTGAATTGAAAGTAGGAAATGAATCTGAAATGAATTAGATTTAGATTAGATTGTTACAGTGTATTAAGGAGATTGACTGGTCTACATTATTTCTTAGATTTTTATTATCTTTATATTTTGAGGGGCTGTGATTTAATTAGCATTACAAGAGTGTGTGCTGTGCTTTAGGTATTATAAAAAATCTTTAAATGTATCCCTTTTAACAGACCCACTGCTACATCCATATACAGCACTGTACAACAGAAGTGGGGAAATGTAAAGAGCTGTTTCCACACTACAACAAAGCACAATTGGCTTAAAACCATTTTAAGGTGAAAATACTAATATGCCTTCTGCAGAATTTTGCCTAATACTGTATAATTATGTAATAAGTTAATAGTCATCACGTCACATCTGACGCTCTTTTTGTTCTCTGTGTTCCACCACAAGCAATGCATTTGTTCTATTTGAATGCAGGAACTTGTTTTACATAAATGATTCAGTGAAGCACACCTGATGAAGTTTGGCAAACCCAAAACCAGCTTGATTGATTGAACAAGAATAGTTCACCTAAAAAATCTGTTATTGTTATTTACTAACTTTAATGTTGTTTTGAGCCCAATACTTTGTCTCACGTGGAACACAAAGTGTGTTAGTCCTCTTTTACTTTCATTTTATGAACATCAGAATTTCTGCTCTTGGAATAAAATCATACAGGCACAATATAAGGTTAAAATGATGACAATCTTTTCCTTTTTCATCCTTGTTTTAAAGCATGACTGTGTTTCTGTCTTTATCAGTGTGCCTTTGTTTACTTATTTGTTTACCTTTACACATTTGTATAGAACTGAACTGTTTGTAGCACACACGCCTAGATGCATTATGTCTAGTTGCTGTTTTGACTGACATGCAAGTCCTGCCACCCTGCTGAGGGCGGTTCTGATGAGTTGCCAGACGATCAATCTGTGGGTTGTGGCTGCCTGAGGCACAAACCGCAAGCATAGGAATAATTGTATGATAAATGACAGGACAGGGAAGACCATAATGTCTGCTGTGTCAGAAAATGATAAGCAGGTAGAGAAAGTGAGTGAAACAGGGAGAGACTATTAAAATGAGTGTGTCAGCTGAGCTCTAATGACCTGTTCATGTTTACCTCTGCAATTGGAGGCTGAACAACTGTGATGTCACAGTGTCATCAGTACGGGTGTAAAGTTTAAGTCTGTGTGGGTGTTTGTTTTCCTGTATATTAGGCAACTCTGAATCAGACCCAGAGTCTCCTATAGAAGACCTTATTCTACAAAAAAATTCTACAAGAAGAGTTTATTCTACAAAATTGAATAATAACTTGCTGTAAAACTCTATAAATGGGGTTCTTACAACTGTGTGTCATTATTTACTAAAAATGTTGTATAATTTTGTTGTAATCTTCCAATATTTGCCTGTTATTGTTTAGTACTCAGTATAGTGTATCTATGGTTGTATCTATTGTATCTGGTGACAGACACTAATTTCCAAACAAGATTTAAACAATTTTTTTAAATTTCCCTGCTAATCACTTAGAAAGCTGCATCTGTGTCTTCATCCACTCTCTTTCTTCCTTTACCTCTCTAAAACACTTTTTGATAAACTTGTAATCTATTTTTTGGTTGCCATGGTTACACAGTGAGCTTATGGTAGTTTTATACCGGCATGCCAAGACCTTGACAAACAAAGCGTGTAGTACAGGCTAAAAAGGCTCTTTGGCTAATAAACTCAAGCGAATCCTCTTGAAACTGAATCAGCTGCACACCTAGTCTGATTCACTATTGTCCTAAATGCACCTTCTATTCACAAACTCCCTTTGTGCTCTCTTGAAATATATCCTGAAGAAAAGTCTGAATGTGGGTGTTCATTGGGCTGAGTGTTTCATATGACGTCATGTTGTATTAGATTTCAGCCTTTGTTCAGGCTTTGAAAGAGGACTAACCATGACTTTTTTTCAGGAAAAATGTAAAAGCTTCTGCTATCTGCCACTACTCCATTTCGGACATCCAGTGGGCCTTTGATGGTCCTTACATGGAGAGCAAGGAGGACTCAAGCTCCAAATGGACCCAGTACACAGGGAAGGTTCCAGAACCACGACCTGGCTCGGTAAGCCTGACAGTTGCTATACAGGATTACTGACCGCCAGTTTTGTGTTATACTGGACTGATTGTCCTCATCTCACTGGAATTGTACCTGCTTGCTGACTCCTACAGTAAAGCTCTGTATCAAAGAACGCAGTCAGGTGCGGATAGTGTCGACCTGGTTTCCTGTAGAAATCAGATGCTGATGAGCAATTTTATAGAGTGTATCCAGAGAAAAGGGGTTTATTTCATCAAAGCTTATTACCATGGAGATTAAAAGCAGGCAGAAAATCTTTGTTAATTGCCTGCATTAAGTGTTTAAATCTGCAACATTTTTGATGAGTAGGTCTGTATGATTGTGAGGGTTTATATTTACTTTGATGCATCTTTAATTGATGTTTGGAAATTTCTAGAAATGAAAAGGAGTATTTTGTTTCCCTGGCTTTTTACGGTTTGCTAAAAAAATAATATGCTGGCTTAGCTAATATGATTCCTTCACAAATGTTAAGACAATGTCTGTCAGATAAATTAAATGGCACTTTAAGTCATTTTTTATGCCAAAGTTTAATTTAAAAGTCATAAATGTATGGCAGCATTTAGTTTATTTGCTCATGTATTTCAGTGCATCACAGATCAACTTAGAGCAAGAGGCATTAACTCATCCACCAACCTTCCAGACGATGTACTTCACTTTGTCCGCCGCCATCCACTCATGTACAGACAGATCCTTCCACAAGGGCACCGCCCCCTGCTGTTTAGGAGGAATGTGGACTACACTAAGATTGCTGTACACAACATGATTGGTCTAGATGGGCAAATATACCATATGCTTTTCATTGGGACAGGTGTGTTACAATGAATTTCCATAAAATGTTTTTGCATTATATAACAAAATAAATATCAAAATATCAAATTAGTTGCATTTTAATTAAAATATAGCACAATCACACTTTGTAAACAAAAAAACGTTACAAACATAAGTTCATAGATGAAAATTAAGACAAAATTAAGATATTATTATTATTATATTATATCTTAAGATATCAAGAAGTTATTTTGGTATGTACAGTTATGTGGTATTTGGACACATTGTTAAAATTTGTTAACAAAGTTGTAAAAAGTTAAAACTTTTGCGACGTATTTGATGATCCTGCAGATGATGGTTGGCTTCAGAGGGCTGTGAAGGTAAATGATCAACTGCACATTATTGAGGAGCTGCAGCTGTTTGAGGAACCACAGCCAGTGGACAGTATTGTCATCTCTGAGAAACAGGTGAGAAATCTGTAAATTCTGGAACAACTGAATGAATCTGAAAAAATCTCTAAATGCATTGTTTTAACAAATCATTCAAGACAGTTTCTTTGAATGCAAAAAGTCTGCAGTTTAATGACACCTTCCATTTGACTTTACAGTGTTTTACAGTGCTGTTATTTTACATAATGGCTTTAATGTATATATTACTTCCTTTTTTTATTGACAGATGAGTGTGTATGTGGGTTCGCCCACATCAGTGGTGCAGCTGCCCTTGTCCACATGCAAAAGATATTCCTCCTGCTTCGAATGTGTGATGGCACGTGATCCTTTTTGTGCCTGGGATGGATTGGAGTGTGTGGAGATTACATCACACAACATCAGGTGGGCTTGTATGGTCATGACTTCATATGTGCTCTTTAGTGAGTACAGTAATGTGTGACACAGCTTGGTTTTGTTCATATTTAGGTCATATTTTGCTTGCTATTCTTATATCAGAGTCTAAATCTGTACAGTATAATCATGAACTGAAAATATATTGTTCTTTCTGTAGAGCCAATCTGACGCAGGATATTATGAATGGAAACAAGGGCTGTGACGAGTCTACAGCAGATGGTACGAACACATTTGTTGTTAGTCAGCGTTGAGGTGATGCTATTTTAATCAGTGTATTTAAATGTAATCGCTAAATTTCTCATTGAGTCATGGCTAATGGTACTTGCTAACCCATGTGGATGAGTAAATTCTAAAATTTAAGTTGCTGATGTAAATGTTGCAGGCTAACTTACATTTAGAACATAATACATTAATTCTGTTATTACACCAGATATGTAAACATTTAGTTTTTTCTGTACTAGTATGACTAAGAAAATGTCCTTATAATTGGTTCAGTATTAAGTAGTATTAAGATAAGATTTTATTCTGTCATAGACCTGGTGTTGCATCGCTCTCGCTCTGTGATGGCGGGCGATGACGTGCTGCTTCAGTGTGAACTCAGCTCCAACCTGGCAACCCCTGAGTGGACGCTGGATGGAAAGAAACTGCAAGGTTATGGGCTGGACTCAGGCTACCGCATTGGTACTGACGGCCTACTGGTCATCGAGGCACGGCCACACCAGAGTGGCGACTACTGCTGCTTCGCACTGGAGAATGGCATTCATGTACCAGTGGTGGTCTACAGTTTGACTGTTCGCCAGGAGTTGCCTCCACCTATGGAGCCGACACAGCCCCATGTGACCACAGCAATATACTGGACATCCCAGACTTCCCACAGTGTATCCTCTGAGGACTTCTATCCTACCCAATTGTCTCCTCGCTTTGAGTTCCTGTCTCTGAGGAACATGGAAGCCATGTATCTTTCCCTGATTATAATATTAGGAGGCTTGTGTCTGGTTCTAACAACTGTCCTTCTTTATGTGGGATTCTGTTTACAAGGACGGAGGGGTAAATACTCTCTACGATCTGCGGCTCATACAGAAAGGAAGCGAGGTAACCACATGGAGCTAAAGACCATCTCTAGCCACTGCAATGGCAAAGCTGACGCTCATGATGGTCTGCTGCAAATCGTTCCTGGAGAAGCTCCAACCTCACTCAATAATGATCTGCCTCCTGCTCCACCTCTCCCACCAACTCCTTCAGAGTCAGAGTTTGTGAACGGGCTCACCGCCACCCTGCCCAATGTCTTACGCAAGATGAAAGGCAACAGTTACGTGTTACTGAGGCAGACTGATGGAGATACCACCTCTCCTCTCTATTACTCCTTCACAGAGGAGCTCAACAGAATTCTGGAGAAGAGGAAGCACATGCAGCTATGCAGTAAACCTGATGAGAGCTCAGTGTGAATGTTGAGGGTACAGCAGGAATTGTCTGTGTGTGTTAACTGCAGGAGTCTCCTGAAGTTTTGAAGGGCAGGGTCATCATCTGACACCCACGTTTCTCCCAGACTGACTGGGAATGCTAACAGAATGCTAATGATCAGACGAAGCTCCTTTTATTGGAAGACATAGCATTGCTATTTCTTAAAAAAGAACAATTGTTTGTCTGTTTACATTTCAAATGTCAAGCTCTTGACTTTCAACACACTGAGAAATAGACACTGGTCACAAAATAGCAAAGGCTGCAACAATGGAAGTTCTACCTCAGCAGAATGTGGCACAACTCATATCAGCAAGCTTCCGTTAATGTTTGGGTTGGAGCAAAGGAGAACATTCAGGCCCTACACAATTGCGTTCAAAGCAAAATTGTGTATCATGCTTTTGGAGGAATCACAGCACTCCTGAAAACTGCTTTGAAAAACATTATAATACTTCAATGGGGCAGCAGAGGAATACCACAAAAGTGGCAACATTAAGTCTTCATATGTCCATACAGGGGCATCACACCTGGACAAAGCAACTTTAAAACTCTAATGCCATGTGGCACTGAATGTCTTACATAGGTCCTTTATTTTAACATGCTAATTTATACCCAGACTGACCATATAAGTTACAGCTTGTAACAATAATTAGAATTAAAATCAACAGGGATAACAAACCTTGGGGAAAAATGCACTTGATGGTACTAATAGTTTAAAAACAACTTTTATTAATAGTTTTGTAAGGGTGGGAAAGTGGGTAAATGACAGTATTAACCACTGAGACGCACTTTATAGACAGTAGCATTTGTTTCTGTAAGGTGCTGCTTATTCTGACAAGAATGAAAAGTTCATGGACAGTAATGTTTGTAAAAGACATTTGACACTTTGTATTGCAACCATATTATAAAACTGCGTTGTATGTCTTTATTGAAAATGCTGTGAAAGGGAAGACTATACTGTATATGTGACGTAAAACCTTGAGAATTGGACCACAGATTACACTTAACTCTTGATGTGTGTGTGGTTTAGATCTGTTCTATGTCCCCTATTGAACATGCACAGGCTTCATCAGAATTCCAGAGTCACTGGCTGCTAGGTTGCCATGGCAACCACTGAGCAGGGGTGTATGATGCTGACCTTCTAAGATGGTCCTTTTGACACAATCGCACCGCATCTTACAGTCATACAGTCTTACAGTGTTATACAGGAATTGAAGAATTACAAAGTGAAACTGGGCTTCTAGTTCCAGTAAGATAAATACAAAATGTCTCTATTTGATGATGAGTGTTGTAACAGTGATATCATGGCTTTAATTATCCCTTCATGTCCAGTGAGAATTAAGTTGTGTAAATGTTCACTCTGGAATCGGTCCTGCTTCAGACTGCCTACACTTGTGTGCGTGCAAGAGCATTTTGGCTTATCTTCTAGTACATAAAGAGAACAGAGCACCTGGATCTATCTGTTTGGATCAGAATATGCAGATTGCAGTGAAGCACAGTGGAGAACATTAAGGCCACATGTTCAATACAGAGCTGAGATGAGCCCTGCTGATAGTGTACCTTATTTTCCTCTCTGTCTTTTTCTCCTTTAATCTTGTGCTTGTGTTCATTGTTTCTGTTTTGTTGAATGACTCTCTCATGTTCAGTGGATTTAGGTTAATCTCTTTATTTTTCAGAAGTTTTTTTTTAATACTTCACTGTGATTTATGTGTTGCTTTTGTGTTTTCCCAAAGCTTTTACTTTTAACATTTTTTTCATTAAAAAATAAAGAACATTACAGGAACAACATGACAGCATTTTATTTTTAGGTGAAAACTGTTTCTTTAAAAACCATACATGTTTCTTTGTTCTTTCATCTTTTTATCCACACTAACCTATGTGTTCCTCATCTCTTCCTTTGAATCCTGAATCCGGAAATTTCCATGTGACAAATGGCTTTCGTGTCTTTGCATACACCTCTATCATATACTTTAATAAGAGCCGAATAGATCTGCATACACGTCTGACCTCAGCTCTCCCTGAGAGTCACAATCTGTGATTAGATGCTTGTTTTCATGCAGCTCATATGGTCTGTGCCTGCAATGTTTACACCCGGGAGTCTTATATTCCTGAGAGAAAGCAACTTGTGCAAATTCTTCTAACGTGCCAGGACAGGTTTGTGGATTAGATATATCTCAACTGTGGCCGTCATCAAGAGCGATTTTACAATGCACTGGAGAGAAAAAGATCAAAAGAGAGCCTGGAGAATGCATGGAAATAGTTTGGAAAATAGTCATTAAGCCTTTATAGTCTTGTTTAGAGCAATTCTACAGAGCGCTCAGCAAATCAGAGCCGAGAAAACAAATGATGGCCTGACACAACCAAGTATGCTCATATAGGCTTATGTGACTGTCTACTTGTTACCTTGGAAAACATAAAACAAGCGTGTGCATTTCTTGTGGATCTCTCTGGAATGTTTCTGTTTGATACACATTATTATGGAACCAGATAACATGCAAATATAATACTTAATACAGTTCAGTCCTTTTTGCCAAAATATTTAAAGCAAAATCTATTGTTGCTTCATAACAAAGTATTTCATTATATGTGCAGAGTCACCATTAAGGTATATTGGAAAATTGTTATTAATTGAATCTTTCATTGTTTTGGATTTATTACTTTAAAGCCATTGCTATTAGTTAAAGCCACTTTCTATTTTCAGAATGATCTAAATACCTTATGAATAATTAAAAATGTCTGTACCCTGTTTTGCTTATGATACAAGAAAGGTTTCTATTGTCTGGTTGTAGTTGTTTTAACTTGGTCTCTTTACTTCTAACTTACTCCAAAATGCAATATTTTGAAATAAAATTTGTCCCTGTAAAAACATTTATTTTATAGCTTTGCACCATTTGTGTATATTTATTTTACCGTTGCAGTCTGGGATAATTTGTAGTCAGTTTATGGAGCATGAATAATATGGCATCCATATCTGTTTTATATGCGCTAACACTTTTCACGATATTTTAAGAACCCAAGACTGTATCCTCCCTATTTCCCTTGTTGTGTCCAGGTTATATTGTTAAGTGTGCAACAGAGCAGACTGCCTCTCTTCAGTACAGTCAGTTGCATGCCTCCTCTGTCGTGGGTAGAATTGTGTGGGCTGCTTCTGGAACTGCATTTAATGTAGCTGGTTAGACCTATGCCTGTCACCATGGTGAGAAAGACTGCATTGAAATATTACCAGTTCACTTATTGTTTAATTTTCTGCTGTTCTATAAGTGAAAAACCATCCTGGCCTCTGCATGTTCAGACAGCCCAAGACATACAGGGTGAGGTGTTATGTTTTCATGTTTAATTAACACAATAATACTACAGGGACATATCTGCAGGGCATACTGGGAAGTGTGACAGCTATCCAATATGTTCAACATCAAAACGTGTTATTGTTTATATTTTACTTCGATAATTCTCTTAATAAACAGTATTGAAGCCTCTGTTAGTTTGTCTTCTCATTTGTTGGTGGTGTTACGTTAACTAACTTCAGAGATTTCAACAGGTTTGTTTTCATGTGCTTATTATGGAGTAAACATTGCAACATGACTCATCTGTTGACGTGTTAAAGCTAAAAAACAATAAGATTATTACAACTGCACACGTCAGGCACTGCTTTGTCAGATGCTATTCATAGGCTGACAGAATGATTTTGTTCTTCTTACTATAGACTTCAAATCTGCTGCAGGGGACGATTCGAAACATAGAAACATTCCATCACATATCAGCCCATGTTTGAATTATGAAAGGGGTTGGGTGGTGCTTTGTTCATTATAAGATTAGGGTAGCCACAAGGTTTTGTGCTGCTCTCCTAAACAAGGGTGTGTATTGTTTTGGTGATGACGAGTTATCTACAATAATGAGTCAATAAGTCAGTGGTACTGCTTTGAAGAGACACCTACTGCAAAAACACGCAATAATCTGTCGTGATCATACACATGCAAGGAGGTTTTATGGCTCTGTCAATAGTTTTCTTTGGATATAGAGCCAAAGAGGATCATACAGTAGAGGAGTGGGTGAAACCTACGGACTGACTTGATATGAATCTGAAGAGAATTCCAAAATCCACAGCATCATAGTAAATCTGATGACAGTCATGACAGCAGCAGGGTTATGTTGGTTTTTATGCAGGCTGTCGTCAAGTGGAACGATACAGGATAACAAAAGGAGATAACCAGTGTTTGAACTTGATTGTAATTGTTCTGCAGTCTCTATAAAATGTATTTTATATAGATCTCTATATTTTATATTGATCTCTATTAGAAAGTCTCTAGATTTTATCTAGACCACATTATCCTGTAGTTTTAATAGATTGCAGTTACATTTTATTCTGCTGTTCGTTGGCCTTGTTAGTGAATGATCCTTTAATTAACCTCATCTCCTACAAACTCAAGCAGAAAAGTCTCTGTCTCTAGAGATTTTACATAAACACAACAGATACCTGCATCTGTGCCCTATTACATTGATACTTGAGCTATCCATATTGAATTCTGGTCTTCCCAGCACTGCAGATTTTAGATGTGTCCAGTATTTGATACACCCAGTTCTGGTCAGGTCATACAGTATTGTATTTTATGGGACAAACAAAGTTACTTGTGATCCATGCAGTGCAGTTTATTTGCTTGATTTATTTTTTTTGCTATTAGCTGACGTACTTGTTTATGACTCACTGTTGTGACTTCCAGCTATATAATCATGCCTTTGTTGAGTAAGGCTGTGTAGAGCCCATGTGTATGTCTGTTAAAGGTTACTCTACTGATCCATGCTTTAATTCAGTCTAATTGAAATTATTTGATTAGCATGCCGCAGTCACCCTGCCCACTAAGTGCTAGAAATATCAGTTCAACTGCACATGAGTGATTACTGGCTAATTTTAGTTTTTATGGTACATGCTGTGCAATCTTGCAGAAACAAGTGAAACAGACTCTGAAGGGAAGCCTGCATACTTCCACTGTGGTACATACTGGTTACCAAGCAACCAAGAGATCTTTTTTTAAATTTGTACCTTACATGCCCAGGTACTGCTGTGAACGGTAGGTGGGGAATTGCAGGAGGGCAAGACTTCTCAGTAAGACTTTTTACAAGCTCTCAGCTGGTAGAGGACAATGGTAAATGTTTACTTTATAAAGGTCTCCTTAACCATAGGTAGTCATTGAATGGTGTAATTTACATGGTGCAATTTATGTGTTTGTAAACCTGTTTAGTTTGTATTAGTGCAGGCAATAAATGAACAATAACAAAAGATGGACAGCAATATATTTACCTTCACAACCAGAAAAAGATTGAAATCACCATGTCCTGCCAGTTTGACACTTGTGTTGACAATGCTTTTTAAATCAAATATCTTGTTTGCTTTTACAGGCAACACCCTGAACCTGAGGAACAAGAATAGGCACATAGAAAAGTAACATTTTCCAGCATGTCATTTTTCATTGACATTTAGCAGCTACAGTTTTTCAAAATGTGTCAAAGTGTGCACCGTTTAGTACAAGTGTTATTATTCTCTGAAGATGATAGACATACAATATTACTTTATTATTGACAATTAGTATTTCCTTGAACACCATTAAAAGATAGTATGGGGGTCTAGATAACGTCATAGAAGTGTCATTGCTTTTCACATTCAAACCATTAAACCTCTACGATTATTTCGCAATAAGACTTCAATGCCAATAGGAGACTCTCTCTCTCTCTCTCTCTCTCTCTCTCTCTCTCTCTCTCTCTCTCTCTATCTATCTATCTATCTATCTCTTGCTCTTACCGTACCATATTACGCCATCTGGTGGACTACTATATAAGATACAAGTACTATCATTTTGCAAAGAGAGGGGGGCAGTGTCACACATCTTTGTTGATATAGTGCATTTTCGTTTGGCATTTTTAATTATCTGACCTTATCAGAATTATCATCATAGCACACAAATGGTCTTGTTTTCTGAGCAACACCCTGTTTATAAATTGCTCCTTTGTGGATGTCATAAAGGCTCATAAAATATTTCTATCTCAAAAAATGAGCATACCATGAAAAGGTTCTTTAAACCAGCTATTAACCTAATCATCTGAATCAACTAATAAACTCTAAACACCTGCAAAAGATTCCTGAGGCTTTTAAAAACTCCCAG
>JBAJNP010006513.1:0-25344 GCA_036877545.1 Yasuhikotakia modesta | reverse complement strand
GTCTTTTGGTCATGGTTATGTAGTTGTGGGTTTAAATACATAAAAGTCTTCCAGATGAATTTCATGCAAAAATGAAACACATTAAACACATCCCTGACATTTTGATGAGATGTGTTTGTTGTTTGTCTTCTGGTTTGTTTTACAGTGGAGATTGGACAACAGCATCTTTCTCCAGTTGCATATAATAGCATCTTTCATCACTGAGGCGTAAGAATCGCAGGCCTTTCCGTGAGAGCAGCAGTGATGGTTAGCAGCCGCCCCCTGCTGAGGAGACACAGCGGGGAGTCTGTGTGACTTTGTGGATGGCTGTAATCGCTGTTTTGATTAATCATTTTCTCAACATTTTTAGGATCTGAGAGGGAATTGATCCCAGGCTTTTTAAAATGAATGGGTTTCATCAGCGTAAGGGTTGTAAGAGCGAGAGAGGTCGCATCTTTTGAAAGCATTTTGCATAGATGTGTCTGGGCAATTAGAGACGCTTCGTACGTCTGAGAGATCACTGCAGTGGAAAAGTGTGGCGTGTCCGGTTTCCCCATTTAACATTATTGGTAATGGCTATAAGTTTAGTATAAGCATTAATCCAGACATTAATGCCAGGTGTTCACTGTGTGGATTTTGACAGGAAGGGAAGATAAAATAAGATATGCAAGTTTGTCATGATTAAACTTTGCAGACTGTTGCATGGATTGTTTGAAGGCTCACAACAGTTCTGAATAATTTATTTGCACAGTGCACATTTTGCTTATCTCTATCTGAACCTGTTTAACTAACTTATCTGTTTGTGTTGATCTGTCTGTTTGTGTAACTGTCCATCTACATGGAGGTCTTTCTACCTACAGTGTTTATCTAGATCTGTCTAACTGTCTAGATCTGTCTGTCCATCTGTCTAGATCTTATCTATCTAGATCTGTAAATCTCTCTGGATCTATCTGTCTAGATCTGTAAATCTCTCTGGATCTTTCTGTCTAGATCTTATCTATCTAGTTCTGTAAATCTCTGTCTGGGTGTCAGCGAAGCATGTTGAAATGCATAATATATTGTACAAACCTTGTTAAACTGTCATTGTTCTCCTGTAAAAGTCATCAGCTGAAATAGCACAGGTGACTCATTAACCTGCAGTTCCTCCACCTGTGGCAGGTCTGCGTATCCTTCTCCACCCGTTCATTCATTCAGGAGCTTTAAAAAGACCTTCAGACCAGCAGGTCTGTTCCTGTATGGAGTTGGTCTGGTCTTCTGGCTTGTCTGCTTCTCATTCACCATACCATACTGCTTCTGTCCGCCTCACTGGCTGCTGATGGGGCAGAGGTTCAGCTTTGGATGTGGTTTGATTGTTTATAGAGTGTGAGGCCGTGTGTAAGGACTGCCTGTTTGACTGCCAAGTGCCGCTTTGCCTCTTCTGCCTCTAGCAGGTTGTGGGAAGGTTTGCCTGATGCTGGAACTGTGTGAGTTAGTATGAGCCGGTGAGGTATATATAGATATATAGAGAGGCATTTCAGATGAAATAGAGAAGTTAAAGGAATTGTTTAATTGTTTACTTATGATACATCCATATGAAACACTTCACAGGCATCATTCATACAGATTGTAATTTCCAATTCTGTGTAAAATGTGTTTTTGTCAAAGTATTCTGCTAATCTGCTTATAAGAGGGAATAGAATTTCCAAGAAGCTGTCAGGTTGTTGAGATGAAAGACAAATTTTATTTATATTTCTGTTTGACTTTTAATTGCACAAAAACAAAAATGTAAATTTATCACCTTTAAAAAACAAGTTGCCTTATAAAGAATCTCGTATAAAGAATATTGTTCCTCAATATTGTATCTTTGCAGTTGCAGTGAGCTACTGTCCAAGCCTCAGAAGGCTGTTTAGGTCGCACTGTTTTTGCTTAGCAAGGGACGTCCCATTGAGAAATGCCTGGATAGTACTGGTTACCAAAAAGCCCATTTCCTAAAAAAACCCCACATTCCTAGTACTTCACATGTTCTTTGTAACCTTAAATGACCTGCAGTGACTTGCTGCTTCTAGTAGATCTCTTTAAAATCTGTGCATTTTGAAGGTTGCATCAAGCAGACAATATGTACAACAGACTCTATATGGTGGAGGCGGGTTTGACTGTGTGGGTGGTGCTTTGTGGGGGAAGGTGGGCATGTGTTAATAACCTGCCTCAAATCCCCACTTTAATAACCCATAAGCCCTATAACACTAATTACAGCATGACACACAAATCAGGGTGTTTATGTTCCGCCGCTGGTGAGTATTATAAATACTGTCTGCATAAATCGTTTTTATTAAGTCATTGTTATTGAGTGTTACTGAATAGAAGACACAAGGCTTAACGCAACCGCAGGATCGCATAGCAGATAACCTTCTACAGTATAATGACATTTACTCCCAGATTCATGCAGGTTTATGCTTTTTGTTTCTTATTCTTTGCAAATATCTGTTTGTACACTTAAAAGTGCCATTAAGCAACAGTGACCTGAACAGCATATAGCAAATATACTAAATACATATACTAAAAGAGAATGTGTAGCTGTTAAGGCCTAGTGGAAACGAAGGACTTTAGAAAGCCATTTTGACATTATTAATGTAGTTCAGAGGTTTACATTTAGCTATCATTAAAAATGAACTGTTTTTGTTTTTCTTCTGAGCCCCATGTAAATATGTATGGCTTGCTAATAGTGTGCTTAGCCAGAGAAGTAAAACTGAAATTTTAGTCAGAAATATTGTCTAATGGTGAAGTGTGCAATTATTGAGCTACTAGCATCACCACATGAAAGTGTGAACTAATGCAAACAGGGGTAACACCATCGGTGGGCATTGCTGTGGTGAACGGATAATTGCTCCCCAAACTCACACAATTGGTTGGTTCAATTTTGTTGTTTCAGGATATAAGTACTATAAAGTGTACTTTTGTTCTGTATGTTATGGTCTCTCTGTATCAGCAGTTTGCAGTTATATTTTTGATTAAATGTTGTCTTTGTGCTGATATGAGTGTGTAACCCACAGAGGGGTTCAGAAGGCAGTGTGTGGGTGAAAACAAAGACATCCCCTCCAGTGAATGAGCGGCTATTTTTCATCCTGCCTTAATTTATTTGATTCAGTCTCTTTCTCCCCAGCACTGCGCCAAGCTGAACAAAAATTTGAAGGATGAAATATTTCTAAAGGGAAAAAGCAAGCAGTTTTTATAAGTTCATCGATGAATATATACAGTCAGCTGCCCTTTGTGGCCTGTTTCAAGAAATAAACAGTGAAATATTGCTTCGCGTTTTTTGAAAATGCTTTTAAGTAAGTTTATGTCTCTGCAGTTTGTGCAACGATTGAACTGTTACGTTTATTACATCATCAGTGTATATTTTTCAAGTTCAATAAATAATTAATAGTAAATTATTGATATTCCAACGTGTTACACTGTAACTGGCATCAACAAAATGGGCAATTTTTTAAAAATAAATTGCAACTTATTGGTGTAACAGTCACCTACACCAGAACAACCCTACTGTACAAAGATGATTGTTTATGTGTAAATGTGTGTGTTTAAATATGACAAAAGACATAAGTTCTTGAAGTATGCCACAAACACAAACACACACGTTTGATCTTCAGAGCAGTCACCACAAACTGCAGGTGTTGCCCGTGTCTTTATCCTTCGGCAATTAACTCAACAATGAAGTTTCAGTTGTATTGTTTTGGTTTGTTTGGTTTCCAGGCTCCTGCTGTGTTCCATTTTCCTCCCACTTTTCTATTTGCCCCCCTCCTTTTTTTGAAGAGATACCCATGAGTGGATTCAGGCTGGCTGTTCTAGAACAGTCTTTTAATTGGGCTGCCACAGCCTCATAACTGCAGTTAGGAGAATCACAGGCTGCAGTCACAAGTCATCCCAGCTTGAAGGGCAGATGGAGGGGGTGGCAAGATTATAAAGCTCTCCAAGGAACCGTCTCAAACTTTGATCTTTAAACTGTAGTCACTTCATGTCATAATATACCATGTTAATTCTGCCAATTATCATTCTGTTTTTAGCCATAGCTGCAATTACTGGATGTAATATCTCTTCATAGTGATTTGTGCTGATGGCTCATCTGTTGATTTGCTTGGGAATAAGCAGCCGAGTTATTTTCAGTGGAACCACACAAGCCTGTCTTCTCCTCATCAGGGAAACTTTGGGATAATGGCAGACTGAGCTTTCAAATAAGCAGATCTGGTTATTGGTTTGAGGTTTACACTTAGTGGTGAAATCTGGGTTGTGGGTTTAGGTTGATGTGGTTAGTTAACATTGTGCAAATTACAGAAACAACAGCAACATAAATGCATAAATGAATTGATGCTCGCTTTTGTCCTGTAGTCAATGTAGTTGATCTGGAGAGGTGATTTATGTGACAGGAATGACTTGCAGAACACCCAAGAAAATGTAAAGGACATTGAAAAAGCTGAAAATTAATAATGTTCTTTGTCATAAAACAAATAAGGGCTGCATGATACTGAGGATAAATGTAACATGCAGTAATGCTTTAAAGTTAAATAATTTGCATTTGCAATATTTCAGTCTTTTTTGTAGTTTTCAGTCCTACAACCTATAATGTAAATTGTGAGCAGCATAAATTATTCAAAATTTCTCTTTTTAGTGATCATAGAAATGTTATGTTTTTTTTTTGTGTGTTTTTTAGGCTGGATGTTGCAGAGAAAGCCATGAAAAGAATAAATTTTGGACATTGTTTGTGAATGTTTCTTGCATTTATCTTCTGTGTGTTTTGTGTTATGGAAACGTCTGGTTAAGGTTCCTACAGGCCTCGTCACGGTGGTTCCTGAGGACCCGTGCCATTTGAAACATAAATACTGTTAAACTTTAATGGTCTGCAGGGGTGAGGCTGTGAGAGCGAGAACACACACTTAAGTGTGGAGAGAGCCTTTTAAAGATTTACTATGCAAGTGTGAGGTCAAAAGGCCAATGGGCCAGATCTGAAGTTCTGAACATAAGCTTTGTCTCTCCTCACTTACCCACTGTTCAGCCTCACATGTAAGTGTCTGACACAAAAAAGCAGAACTGTTCTCTTTTTAAAGACATCTTTTTCATTTTAAATGAACCCTTATTCCTTTTCTTAAAACTGTCTTTGAACTCTTTTTAAACTCTTTTTTTTTCTGCTTTGTTTCACAACAGTTTTTAATATTTATCGTCATATTTCTAAACAGTGCAGGATGTTTAAAGTTCTTTGTTGTTTTTTTTCTAGGCTATTATTTATGTTTTACTGTTATGTGTTTAATAATGCAAGCGCTTCTGTTTTGTGAAACATCTTGTGCTAATAGCTATTGAGTTGGTAAAATGTTTTTGTTGTTGTTAAACTTAAGTACATTTTGTGCACATATTTACCCCACAGTGCACAAACAGAGCACGACAAATAAAGGGAGTGCAATTGTTTTTTACTAAATTGATATTTATAAACTAGGCGTATAATGCAAGTAATGATATTATGTGAACAATAACTTTAGTGGAGTCACAAACAAATTTAAAGAGTGGAATTGGTAGAACATGGCATACACCAACTGAGAAAATCATGCCTTTAGATCTGTCAGCATGAATTTAAAGGTGAAAGGATGTGAAATATCAGATTGATGATCAATTATTTCAGATGTTATTTCTTTAAAGTGTTGTTTGTTGCAGTCCTGCCTCCAATCCTCATTGTTTCTTTTGTACAAATTACTGGTATGATTGTATTTCTGCTGTTAGAGGACAGAGCTCAAGGTTTCTGACATAATTGTCTTTGCAGGCTTAAGGGATTTAAGTGTTTCTGTCGTGCCCTCAGCCATTTTGAGAAGCAGTTGCTGTCGTCTGGTCTATCAGCAGAAACCAACCTTTCCGAAATAAGTCAATGTATTGCAACAATGGCCTTACTCCTGTGAAAGGAAAGTCTCCTGGGCCTTTAATAGACCATTGGGAGAGCTCTGCAGGACTCTTCAGACCAACTCTTCATTGCTGGGAGGTTTCCTGTGGCTCCGAGGAACTGATGCTCTCTTAAGCTATGAATGCAACCGTGCAACCATTACACACTTTCTCAGGCTCTAACAAAAGACCCTCACAGCCGTCCCCCATAATCCTCTCTTCTTCCATGCCATTCATCTAGCTCTAAACCCTTTCCAAAGGTCAGGCACCCTGCTGTCCTGTCAACATCAGCAGATACCTGCGTTTGTAACCAGCCAGAGTGACCTTGATTTCACATTTTTGCTGCTTCATTCACTGCATTTGGCTGTAAGTCAAGTCAGGTCCAAAGCCGGGGGACAGCAGACTGACTGAAAGTGAAAATCTGGTTTGTGGAAACAGTTATGTCTCCTTGCTAGTTTATTGATCCCAAGCCAGCCGGTTGGCTGATGGTCGTTTGCAGGTTTGGGGGATGGGCACGGAGGAATGTTTAAGGGGAACATTGGGCGAAATGCCAGCTGTGTTAAGTGTGCAATGCTTGATGGGTAAAAATACTGTAGACTTGCCTTAAATGAGACACAAGATTATTATAGACCATTATAGATGACCATTATAGAAACCTGAGAGGGAACCACCTAACAACCATCCCTTACACCACAGCAACACCCTACAAACAACTCAAAACAACATAGCAACCATATAGCAATGGGCCAGTCAATTGCTGCAAGCACTAATGTCTAAGTTTCTTAATTGTGTGTGCATGTGCGTCTGTCTGTGTGTGTGTGCGTGTGTGTGTGTGTGTGTGTGTGTGTGTGAAACCATTCTCTGGGCAGACTGGTCCGTCTCTGAGCAGAGAGCTCATGCTTAAAGCCTTTCCATGCAACTGCAGGCTCTAATGAACCACAGGGTATATGCACCATCTGAGCTCATTGACAGGTGTCAAGGATTAAACTCGCCTTCTGGACACGGACAGATTGCTCTCACTTTTTCCATTTTATGTATTTTTCCACCAGTTGGCAGTTTTTATTCATTAAAAATGTAATTATTCACTCATTAACCTTTCTGAGTGTTAAATAGCCTTTTTTTCTCTTATAAAGGGAGAGTTAGCACTGGTAATTGTAGATCAAGGCTGAGGGCAGGGGCTTATGGGAATTGGGGAGGTTTAAGGATGCTGTGTCCTGATTGGTTAGAATTGGTAGTGGAAAGCTGGGAAGATGCTAAGTTTACCCTCCTGGTGGTCTAGCGGAGTGATTTGCATTCATGCATGTAAGTTGCAGTGTCACAACACCATCCGTGTAAGTAAAACTCTGCCTGTTGGACAGTGCTGAAGCTGGCATTACTGCCACTCAATAGAATTATGTGTTACCCCATTTTTTTCCAAAATGGTGCCGGTGTTGGTGCCAGGACCTGTTAGGAATAAAGTGTTTATCAACTGATTGCAGAGATTTTTAATGTGAGATTTAGGCACCTTAGGCATCCAATAGTTATTTTTATTTGATTATTGTTTTAGGGGTGTTCCTTCTTAAAATGGAGTGACATCTGATTCCTAATCATTATGTTAAAACCATGGGGATGATAGTAACACCACCCAACACAACCTAAAGATGGCACACACTTGCACACACAAATAGCAGTTCTGGCCAACAAAGTCTGCATGTTTTTCCTTGTGGCTCAGATCTACCTTTTCTTTGTTGGAAATACGTGGAATGAGGCCAGACTGGTAAGAGATATGTGTATGATTGCATGCTGGTGAAGTGGACTGCTTGTTCCTGCATTAATCTACATCAGTCAGAGTCATTAGAAGTTGTTGATCTGTTTAGCTTAGAAAAGAGAGAGTCTGTCATCATAATTACATGCTATTGATTGCCGCCTGAGCTTCCATTAGAACATTGTAAGGAATGCGACTCATGAGGTTCAATTCAAAAGCACTTAGAAAATCTTGGTGTAGAATTTCTTTTGGCTGAGGTAGGATGTGATGTTAGCCTGTGGTCATTTGTTCAAATAGTGACCTGGCAGGAAGATTTCTGCTGTTCAGAAGTTCAGATCTGAATTTTGTAGAATATCACAATTTTATTAAGGATAATCCCTCAGCCTTGTTTGAAAGCTCTGTGTTGTTTTTTTCCTGCTGTATCAATCTAAAGAGACCACAATCCCACAATCTTCAGATCAGGAATGCAGGTTATTAAAGACCAAAATAATTGCTTACAACTTTTCCTTCTTTCTTTTTGGCATGTCTCTCCGTTACAAAGCCACAGGGATACTAAAGGGCCCAGGAAAGGACTAGATTTCTCTGACTGGATGTATGGTTAAGAAAAGGCTCTCAGTGAATAGCCACGGTTTTAATTCGGAAAAGATTGCATCTTGGCTTGGTGTCTGTTTGCCAAAGGTGGGGGCAGGAGTCTCGGGTTATCTGAGTACTGAACTAATCTTCCTTATGATGAGTGCAAACAGTCTGAAATAGGAACTGGGTACTCATATGGCTGTAATTTGTACAGAGAAAACTGGTTTATTGAGAAGGATTGTTGCTGAGTAGTTCACACAGTTTGCAGGATATCCTGCCTTTATTTTTACCCTGTGTTAAACTCACTCTCTCGTAGCATTAGCTAGTTTGTAAGCGTTGCTTGCTAATAGAACACAACACAATGCTAATTAAACAACTGTTTGAATGAATCAGATAAAACTCCAAATGGCTCATCTGAACTAGCCGTGTGGCTGTAGGTTATTAAATGATGTGTGGATAGGCTGACCCTTGTTTTTTTCAGGGTTCATGAAAGCACAGGATTTACAAGAGAGCAAACATCCTGTCATTGTTTGTCAACCCCAGAGGCTCAAACAAAAATTACCTCAGTCAGTTGAAGGATGATCTGTCCCCTCAATACAATACCAGTAAGTAAAGGCAAAATAGAAGGCAATATAAATAGAAGAAGTGGAGATATACAGTAGTCCTATTTGTCCTTTTTTGTTAAATGTAAGTGAGACAACTGTTCTCTGAGGATTGATAAATAGTTGAGTAGATGGAGTTTGTGGTCTCTAAGTAAATCTTTGGTTTATTCATATTGGATGGATTGCATTTGAAAATTAGGCACAATGTTTAATTTTACAATGTTTTTTATTCCTACTCCTCTCTYAGTATATGTCTGATTATTTAAAGGTCTTCATTTAAGATAGTAATGCCAGTAAAATCTCATGAACTGTTCAGAATCCATCCAATATTCAGTTGAAGTCACTGGGTTGTGATCAAGCCTGGTCATAAAGCGTGAAAAAGAGATTTCTGGACTACAGGCTAATGAGAGAAAATGACAGTCAAACAAAGGCCACCATAAATTGAGTGTCAGTGAAGCAGAGCCAGTGAAAAGACATGTTCATGTGTGAGAGCTCCATCTTTATGACTTTATTAAGAAGCTCTTCAGATCGAGCGACTGTCATTTGACTGAGAAGAATCAGACAAAAGAGCGTCAGTTCTCTCAATACTACAGGGCTGTTTATGGCTTTGTGGGGTGTATGCATTTGCCTGACGTATTTTTTCAATTAAACCGCCAGGCCATTTGTATTGTCTGTGAGCTCATTATAGGGATAATGGTGACATCGGACATGTGGTTTGCGGTGAGGGCTCTCTTTTCACGGAAACTGGGCGAATGGAAACAAAACCTCTAAAGAGTCTCTTATGAAGTCCAGCTCGAGCTGAACCAGCCCATACCGGCCCATTAGCTGCCCACTAAGAATAAATGAGACCACCCCAAAACATCATAGAGAACGGCGTTATACAAGTGAACATTGTACTGCTGGGAAATCAAATGACATGCTTTCCAATGGTGAGATAATAGAATACTAGAATTTCTAATTGCTACATTTGCTGGGTTGGCTAATCAGTTGAATGACAATGGATGTAGGTCAAGCCAATGGAAAACGTTTTATTAAACAAAATGCACCACATCTACCATAAGTGGTCCTTTCCAAGTACACTAAATACACAGCAGTGGTGTTTAAAGTTCTGCTCACTAGGAAGTGTGCTTTTGACTGACAATATTGTTTGCCAAAGAGATTCTCACTCATCTTTTAATTGAAGTTCTGCTATGAAGTCTTTGTCTAGTTAACTGTAGCATAAACAGAAGCAAGAGATAAACTGTGGTTTTATCAAGAATGCTCCTGAACGTGAATATAAAATAGGTAAATAACACAGAATAAAATTTGTCACCTTAAATCTCTTTCAAGAATAATAAACTTTAACTGTACTAAATTTGTACTAATGTAACAGCAGTCCTCTTCCCCACAATCCCCTGGCATATCCCACAATCCCCTGGGAACCTGGTGCAGGTAACTTCATTTGTGTCTGGCAGCACATATGTATATTGAGAAACATTTCATTCTGAGGCTGTTCGTGTGCATTACGGTAACTGCCATTCAGAAGTTAGTTCACAGGAAGCGATAAATTCACTTAATCCTGTTGTCACTTAATCCATGTGTAACAGCATTTAATTTGCTCCGCTTTGAAGCATACTGACACTTCTGTTTAAATAGCCTGGATGTGATGTACAAGATTTCAGCACAAGATGCATGTGTGGTCTGGAAGTATTTATACAGTTACAGTTTTTTACACATTCCAAAGAACATGCAAGTGTCATTTCAAAACTCACTGCCAAGACGCTGGGTGCAGAAAATCATTAAATTAAAATATTATATGTCCATATTGGCTATTTGAGAAGATTTAAACACAACATTTCAAGTCATGTTTTAGTACTAATACAAGATGTTGTTGTCGCAGAGTAACATTGTGTGTCTCAGTTCTTATAGCTTGTCTCAGCAGGTGAGAGTTGTGGAGGTGTCTCTGATTCTCAACACGTCTCTGGCTGGTTTATGAAAATAGCAGTTCTGGTAAATATTATCATGTTTCTTGACAATCTGACACCATATTTCAGCTTTTTGCACCATATCAAATTAAACACAACTGCCTGCATTATATTATCTGTACAGTTTGTCCCCTCATCCAAAATAGTTTATTGTCTGGTCACACTGTGGTTTAGCAGATGAAAAGTGTGCGTGTGATGTTAGCTGATAGAGAGACTGCAGTGATCTGTATGGGAATGATGGGCTGATGGGAATCAGATATATGGAAAGATTTCATTATTATATCAGATCAAGTCCCTCACATTGACTACACAAACTGGGCACTAAACTAAAGACACCCTAATTGTTGATGTTGTTTGTTTCTGATTATGCATCCCCAAACACGCACTCCTATCCTTTGTGACTGTTTCTAATGACAAAAAAAGGCAAAACAGAATCATTGAAGCTTCTAATTTAATGCATGTCTGCTTTATTTTATGCCTTAATTATTTTTGATTGCTTCAGGCAATGCCCTATTCCTCCCTCCCTTTCTGTTGTTTAGACACACAGACACACACATTGCCTTTTGTTGGCAGTCTGATTTCCTTGACATTCTCTGATTTGTTGGCTAGCAGCAGCAGGCGGTTTTGCCAAGTTAAAGCTTGTATGGCTGGAGTGAAGCTGCGGTAGGGGCTCAACAGCACAGGTTTTTGTGTCTGACTCTATCTGCTGGTTATTTATAAATTGTCAACCTGAAGTGCATTCCACCCCTCTGCCAACAGCACTCTGCCACACTGATGTGTGCTGCTTTTGTGGCGCGGCTTCTCTGGTGACTAAGTAACACATTTTTTTGGTCTGGAGGTGGTTATTTAAGACCTGCAACAAAGGTTAACCGTGGGCCAATTACATCACACGCCCATTCAGTTTTTTTTATGTTTTTAAGCAGCGAATGAGGTCTGTGGATTTGTTTTCATGAGCTTTAGTGTGGTGTTTAAATGTTGCACTAGTAACATGTCCAAGTCAGTGGTCTAATCACATCTAGATTGTGATTGGTTGCTCAAAAGTTCTGTGATTGGCCGTCTCCCAAATTAGACTATTAAGTGAAGTTATGACTTCAGTATGAGCCGCCACAGGCAAAAAGAGCCATAATGCTGGTGGACACAATGCCAGTGTTTATAATTGTGACTTTGTCTATGCAGCTATAGATTGTACTGACATTTTTATGTCTTGTTGCTGTTTTACAAGCACCACTTATGGTCATTTTGAATTGAGACCTTTAAACGCATTTACAGCAAAAGGTTTTGGTGCGGCAGCCAAAATTTCACATAGTCTTTTTATGTCTAACACACATTTTGTGGGCCAAAAGCCACAATATCCTTCTCTCTCTTTTTTACTTCCTCTCCTGTTTTCTTTCCTTTCCTGTCTCCAGGGAGCCCTTTATCTCCAGCGGTGGAAAACATTAATCACCTTTCTGACAAGAGTTTAGGCCCAGCGGCACAGTCGCGCTCTATGCAAACATCTTCCAGCTATGCAGATTATGCACAGGGAAAAAACTTATGTAAACAATTGGCAAGCAAAATTATGGTTTATGGTTTAATGACTTTTTACACAGTATATAGGACATCATAAAACAGTATATTACCGTTTTAAAAGGCCATGGCATTGTTGAAGCCGAGACAGAGTTGGCACATTTTTTGTTGCAGTTTTTGCAGCTTAAGGAAAGGATTCTGATTGAGTTGGACTGCGGCACTCGGCGCTCCCCTTCCTTCCTGTGTTAATAGTTTAGCTCTCTACAAGGTTCACAGAGCAAGTACACAATGCCTGCAGGAACACGAAGACGAAACAATTGAGTGTTTATCTGTGCTTATTTGCTTGCATTTAAGGGTCCTGTACTGCCCATATCACTTCAAGGAAACTACTTCCAATCCTCTTCAGAGGAGTAATAAACACAACCTGCGGTACTTGAAACATTGACCTTCCTCTACTGTACCTCACTGCTTGGTTTATTTTTCCCGTAATTCCCTGTGCTCTGTTCAGTCACTGGGGCAGTCCATGTTTTTTCTCACTGCTTGTTTGGTTATTGCCAAATCTTGCCCCATGTGAATTGCCTGATTGCAAATTTGATGTCAGGATCACAAAAATAGTATTTCAAATGTATTATTTTCCTATAGTAGGTAATTTGGTTGGTATGTGGGATGTTTGGTAACACCAACAGCAAATCTTTTTTAATCAAATTAATACTCATTATGGCATTATATAATAAAGCTTAATATGTGATTATTGTTAATTGGCCTTTTAAAGCTTGATTGCTCATAATGTGGCCCTTTAATGACCTTGTACTTATTCACCTTACATTCAAATAATTAGAAATGTCATATAGTCATCTGGGGATATACTGTAAAAACAAGAAATAATGTACAACCAGACAAGTATCATAAAACAAACCCAGACAGGCTAATCAGAATTTGTATCCTCCTGAAGGGCTTCATTTTGTGATTTTTGGGATCCTGTTTATTACAAGGTACTTTTTCTCAAATAAACAAATTGTTTCGTTTGCATCTTTTCCTCAGCCTTTACTTGGCAAATACTCCAAACAGAGGTAATGTCAACTGTCAAGATATATGTATTGCTAGCATACAAAAGTGTGTGAGTGTGTGTGTGTGTGTGTGTGTTTGTTTGTTTGTTTTTGTGTGTGTGTGTGTGTGTGTGTGTGTGTGTTGTGATCAAAGCTGATTTATAGAGGAAAAAGGCTACAGTCAGCTAAGGACTCAGGAGAGAATTTAAAGAAAACTTTTGCTCTCACAGTCATTAAACTGACAGAAAGTACCTTCTGACTATCTCTTTTTTGTTGGCCATTAACAGCACTTTCTTATGTCCATGCTTTAAAGCATTTATCTTTATGGATTTACATTAAGGCTTGCATTCAGAGTAACTTATAAAGCATTCCAGATACATGTTTTCTCAGTCTGTGTGTTGCCTAGCAATCAAGCCCATGATCTTGGGATTGCTAGCACCAGGACTGACTTTCATTCAACAACAGAATAAGAAGTGTTTTGTGTTTCTTGAATGAGGGTTTTGCATGAGGTCTCTATTGATTACATGCCGCTTGTACTTTCTTATGCTTGCCAGTCTCAGTCTCTCACAGGAGATGAATTATACAACACTTGAGGGTTTCAGGTGAATTTCAGGCTGACATGAGGAACATTATTTTACAGGAATAAGTCATAAAACAAAACAAAAATGATTGTTATTATTGTGAACTCGCCTTCACTTTTAATCCTGTATGGTTTGCTTTTCTCAGCGGAACACAAAAAGATGATTTTTTTTAAAGAAAATATTTTTCGACTGTCTTTGCGCAATAACAACTTCAATTTATATTAGTAAATCTAAAAGACTAATATAAAATATAGTGCATAAGTGATTTGCACCACTTTTATAATACATTTGAGTTGAAGATTCAGTCCCCATTTTTTGGCAATTGCGTTAAAAAAATTAAGCACAACATTTTTTTAGATTTTTTTTCACAAAAGAACAACACATTTGGAAGAGCATAGTAAATAACATTTGGAATAGTAAATAATGATAAATGTTATATAACAATATTCACTTTTGCCTGAATTATCCCCCTAAATAGTATTAATCCCTCTCTGTCAGGTCAGTGAGCCCCAGAATGAGGCGTTACAGAGACATACAGGGAATCCTGAGGTTATTGCCCTTTGACTCTGACTGTAGGTGATGAGAGGTCAACTGTGCCATACTGAAGGCTGGGAGCTCATCTTCATCATGCCACACTGCTTTTGATCTGCTTACTGTCAAGCATACTTCAGTGCCACTCGTGTTTCCAAGACTACTTTTTCTTTTGGATCTCCTTGCAACTCCATGAGACATTCGAACCCTTGGCTACACAAGGTGGGAGATCTTTGAAGGCGGCTGTTTATTTAAAGACGGCTCCGTGTTTGTTGTCATTGGGGTGCCAGGGTTGTGTAGAGTTTACTGTTGTGTATGTTTCAAGGCCAACATGCTCCCATGCTGTAAGCCATGACTTTTGACCCCTCACGCCTCCACTGTTGATGACCGCAATGGACCAGAGCTGAGCAGTTAACAGCTGCCTCAACTGACCCTAAAAGTCTGAGGCTCAGCTGTCTGCATCCTTCTTACAACACACACATTCACAGACTTGGACCCCCGCATATGACTCCTGTACATTTTTTTATGCCCCTTATCACCCACCAGTTAAGCACTCTTTTAATTGACATTCTGTTACTATGTATGTCACATTAGACACAAATTTCCTAAAGTATGTGTGAATGAAAGAACTTTATTGGTTCTTTATTGGTTTTATCAAAGGAAAGTTTGGTTTTGCTTACCTAATGCAGACATTTGAATGTGGCTAATCTTTTGGAAGAGCAGAAGTAGGTTAAGAGGTTGTGAGTTTTTTTCATTTGGAAATTTGTGGCCCTAAGCCAGCAGCAACCCCATGAAAGTTGTCGGTATAATCGGCTCTGCGAGTGTCCATTCCTCGCTTATCTGATTTAACAGCATTTCACGCTGGTCAAGCTGATCTGGGATCTGTGTGTTTGGGTGTGTATCAGATGAGATAATGTCTGGCCACATGTACATCAGTTCCAGAGTCAGCACTGCTGTCCTACAGCTGTAGAAAACAGGTGTGCTGTTTAATGGTTGAAATAAGAGAGGAGGAAATAAGTTAATAGACATATATAAAATATATATAAAAATACAGATATAAATTGTCACAGTGGAATCTAATATTCCCACTTGGCTCTGATGCCTACAGTCACACATTAAACAAATGCTATAAACTCTGTTCTTATATAAATCTTTAACAAATCATCATTCCTCATCATAAAAGTGTAGTTTTTGATGTCTGAACTATGAAGTGAAACTCTTTAAAGTTCTCCACCTAGAACTTTATTCCAGCCCTGATGTATAATGTTCCGTTGTTTCCACTTAAGCAGCTCTTGGGGCCAAAGGCCCTCCTGTTGTCAAGGTTCTATAGTTGCTTTATAAAGCTGTGCAGCCCACCGAACAACTCTTAAGATTTACAATGCCCTGGGGGTTCTGAGACGGTCCATATGTTGAAGATGTTCAGCTTTGGTGGGTTTGAGGAGGAACCTAAAAATAAAACTGTCACATTTAGATGGATGGGTGTTTGGTGTTACTCAAGGTTTGTGTGTTATTGTCATACCCGGCTACTTCTATGTCATTATTTATGGAAATAATTTATCGCTCTGGAAGTATCTTGATGTGGGAACTTAAATGTTTATCTTTCTTGTTCTAGACGCAAGGCCAGCATGCCATCTACACCGCAGTGATTTACTCGGATCAACCCCAGTACCTCAAATCAGTCAGTGGTTCCTGTGGTCAAGATTTCATTACGCCCATCAGGTGGTCTGACTTCACCGAGCAAGATGTTCCTCAGCAGTTCTGCTCCTTATTTTAGAAACAGAAACTAAATATTGGAGAGATATTTATTGAATGAGAGCGTTGCGTGCCACTGATGAGAAATCGTTATTAGAACATGTAGAGAAATGCACCCTCCCTCCTTTTCTTTCCTATTCTCTTTCCTTCCTTCTGGAGTGAATGAGTGGGTGTTCAATAAAAGGTCAGGTAGAGGTGACAAGAGATGGGAACAAACAGTGTGAAGGGAGCTAGTGTTCCCACCCCCTCATAAACATGAACCTGTCTGCAGCATCTAGCTGCAGTTCACCTCTGATTGGCTGAATAGTTTTATCTGTGCTTGGCATCTGTGGGCAAGCTTATAGGATGCTTTGGTATTGGGAAAGGATAGCTATGTAGGAGGCTTAAGCTCTCATTTCTGCAAGGTCTTTGCCACCCACCTCAGCATACGGTATTGCATTACCTTTCCTGCAGGGTGTGATGTGAATTAGTGTTGGCAGGAACAAGGAGCTATGAAAAACATGCTCTCAGTCAGCCACTACGGCTCATGAGTGGGGCCATTGTGAAAACACTGTGTCAGTGCAAAATGGACTGCATGCCCAGTAGCTGGCCTGGTCTGGTTGGTGTTGTGCCAGTTTAGGCAGCCAGAATTTTTAGATCTCAAAGTGATGAAAGCTGAAGGGCTTCTACCAAGTTCAATCATACCTGCAGGTCTGGAAATATTTGTAGCGCTGAAGCAGGGGTCCATTTTCCAAAAGAAAGGGGCAACAGATATTTAGTCCTGCAGTATGAACAGATACTCTATAGAGTTTAGTTTACTAAATATAAACACTAAAGCTTGAGGTAGAATCTATTTAATAACAGAATTAGGTTTACATAGTTGGTGTAAAAGTGTTTTTCAAATAAATTCATGCCAGGATCTGAACACATGTAAAATTCATGTTCCATTCAATAAGGTTTGCAATTGGTATGAAGACAGTCTGGCCAAATTTGCAGAACAATGTCACTTTGACCAAAATGAAAGGAAGAAAACCATATGTGAAAAATTGACCTTAGCAATGCTTTTATTGTTAACTAGCGGGGCAGAGGTTATTGTCACATGGCTATGCTAAGCGTCCTGTCAAACGTTAGCCAAAACATAGTGTCTGTTTCCATGAAAAGCTGCCCAGCAGCAAACACTTAGCCTGAAATTCAAGTGTATGTAATGTTTTCGGTTTTGGTAATGAGACAGAGGACAATAAGCACCCCCACACCACAGTGACTTCTACCCCTTAGAGGCCAGAGGCCCAGTAGCAAGATGGATTTGTCAGAGACAATGTAGCGTGTCATTTTAAAGCCTTGCTTTTTACACTCATACAGTTCGCTGCTTTTAGCCAGTATTCTGCGCTAAGTAAAATTTTGCACTAAAGACCCTGCCATTAAGAACGCGAGTTAGGATTAAGCTTGCTTTTCAGAAAATGGCTTTTGTATGGCTGCGGCTAATGCTGGAGGAACACCCTGCTCTCTTTTCTCTCCATCCCCATCTGTGACACTTCTCCGTTACGTTTGAGTGAACACGTCTGTCTTTGTTTTTCGTTCTCCTTTTCTCAACTCCCTCGTGACACTTCAGCACCTGTTTTCCTCACTAAAGCATTAATTTATCACTGAATTATTACCCAAAATCCCACAGTGTGTCAGCCACTCTATGACATGTCCTGACTGGGCAGTTTCCATGGCAACAAAAACCTTCCATCCTAAAGCAATTTAGCCTGCGTTCCGGCGTGCACAATACCTCCACCCGTTAAAGGCCGAGCCAATGAATATTTTAGCCTGTAAATATGATGCAGCAATATCACGCTGGGTTTATGAGGCGGGGGTTAGATATAACTTGACCATGTGCTAGGAATCTTTTTCTAGAATTTTGGTTGTCCCCCATGATGGAGGTCGTAAAGGCGACGTGGCTTTGTGATGCAGTAAAAGCAGGCAAAAAGAGGCCTGTTATGCTCATCAGGGGGAAGCAGGGACGAGACGTGAGATGTACACTGTGTTCTCTCATTGCATGAGGTATGAATGGGAAATATTTCCAGACTAGTATTTTACATGCCTTCCGCCATGAGACCCAAGCCGTTTTGTTAAATGAAATGCAACATGTTAAGTTTGAGGCTAGAGGAAATATGCATCTCAGTACTCAGAGCTTGCTTTCTATTCTCCTTGGAGCAGATGGGATTGGATGGGTCCTCGTCTCATTGCACCAGTCTGCTCTCTAAATCTGTTCTTCCAGACATCCATATGCCTGCAGACCTAGTCTATAATTAAAACCAATAAGATTGTCTATGCTAGGCCTATAGACACATTTGAAAATGTTTTTGCCTACATTGGTTGGAAATGCTCACTAGGTTTTGAAGCAGTCTATGGCAGCATTGCATGTATCTGTCCAGGCACTCCCAGAATGCAATGGGACAAGCTCTGTGAAAAGTCCATGAGGCTGGGTGAGGTGTTATTCAACACTGAAAAGCATCCATGACAGTAGTTCTTAAAACTAATTTGTACTATAATTTATACAACCCATGATTTGTGTATGTTAGGTACTTATATGGTCTTAACATATCTTTCATTTTATTTTTATCATGGTAGAATGAACTTTATGAGGTGATAATGATATTTTTCATGGACATAATAAAATTAGATCATTTGGAGTGATGAGGTTTAACTTTTGCTTCTTGGTTCAGCTAAGACCCATGTCTCCACTTAGAAGGTGAAAATCAAATTAAAAGAAATGACTGTGTGTTCCTGTCCTTATGCTTTTCTGCTTTTAATAATAAGTTCCATATTACAGACTTATGTAATATAGTGAAATATCAGGTTTCCTGAGTGCACAGCAGCGATAAATTGTATCCAACATGAATTGTGCGGTAACTGAGGGCTCATTTTCTCTGGTTAATGACTGCCTTGTCTACAGGGATTTTAGAAGTGATATCTTGATTTTGATGCAGATTATAAATAAGAAGATTAAAGGATGGGGAGTCCGTTTGTCCAAAGCAATCCTGCCAGAAACTCAACAACCCTCTGGCCTCACTCTGATTTCTGTGAAACCAATACGGTGTCGGCTGAGTCACAGTATCCGTGCACTTCTGTGGAAGCGCTCGGGATGAGGTGCGATGCCAACTTTATTGTTTGAAGCTGTAGTGTTCCAACGCTTCCTTTTAAGTGTTTGCCAGAACGGTCCATGCTAATGTTTTCATTTTCTTTTGAAGTTCAAAAGTGCTGCTTTTCTGTCAAGGGTGTATGAGCACAGTACATGTGTCCCTTTGTTGCTTGTGTTGTGTAGCTGGTGTTGTCTGAAGCTGGTATGTGGCGCTGCCTCTTGGCACATGTTCTTGGTCCTTCCCTTTTTTGAAAGTAGATCTGCATGGAGTCAGAGGTAGAACAACAGAAGGTCAATGATGATGAGGTTTTCCACTCGAACAATCTCTGCAGGACTCCTCAGGCTCAGGGAAGATTCACATGCACTGCTATTAAATGCACTGGCAGGCAGGCGTTGCTTGCTGTGTGAGCTTGAGGGGAAGAAGACCATTACAGACACAGGAAAATCTTACAAGCATTAATATAAAAATCATTAGTGTTGGTTTAAGGATGTTTAAGGTCCTTATTGGTTTCCAGAGTTCCTGAAGGCTTCATTGAAGTTCATTTTAGTATTTTTCTGGTCATGATAAATTGAATAGATTATTGTAGGCCTTATTGTACCCCAGTTTTTTTATATTTTAGATTACATTTTAAAGGTATAAGAGTGTATATATTTGTGTGAAGAGTGTGCTAACATGTAGAGTTGCCATGCCAAATATCCTAAAAATAATTTGTTGCAAAGTATTATTTATCTAGTGTATTTAAGGATAATTACACAATTTTGGGGATCAAGTCTTTGTATTAAGAAGAAACATCAGTCATGTTGTGTACATACTTCAGGATCTGTAAAGAGTATTTCAGGTTTTCTGGAAGTGTCTGTTCTTCCAAAAACTCTCTTTCCCTTCACTCTTTTTTCTTTACTCTGTCTCTCCTTTTACCGTAGCTATTATCTTATTGTTTTTTCACTACTATGCCCACAACCATGTTTGACTTGTTTGTGGTAGAATAAAGCTTCACTGTGTGCATGTTTGAGTGAAAGTAATGTATGGTTAATGTGTACTGTGGTTGTTAAAAGGGTCACAGCAGCCAGTATTGGCACACTAGGGCCTAGCTTTTAGGATATAGAACAACAATGTGAACGGCCATTGATAACAGTTATTAATGAGCGCTGTCACTTTTATGTTTGTTGTTATTGTCAGTAACACATTTCTGAGGCCAATGCTGTCACTGGTGTGAAAACAAACTGTATTTCACAGTCCACAAAAGCATATTATTCAAAAACAACTTTTCTCTGTAAATGAGTGTGCAGCTCTCCAGAGAGTCTATAAATGTTGCCATTACATATAAATTTAAAATTAATAAGGCTCTTCAAAGAAAATTTTGAACACAGCCTAGCCCTCTTTTTTTAAAAGAGAGTTGTGTTCTCTTGCAACCAGTCACCACAATGTTATGAGAACAGTCAAATAGTTTTCTTTCTGCATCATTGCTATGGAAAATTGAAATGCAGGGAAACTAAAAATGACTTGCCGTAAATTGTCATTATTTTTGGTAAGCTGCCTTTGCAGCGGGTTATGGTGACTGATGAATGCAGGTGATGTAGCTGCTGTGATTACCAGACATTGGCGTCTCCAGTATTATGCTAATCAGTTTTATGCTAATCAGGTGAATTGTGATTCTTTCCGGTATGATGATCTCAGTTGTGAGAGAGCGATTTAAATGCTATCTACAGATGTAATGCTTTGACTCACTGAATGGAAGTGAGCTGAATAAATGAGCTTGGGTTTTCAGTTTTAGACTTGCTTCAGCTTTGTGTAGCTGCTTTTGAGGCCTTTATGTATATGCAGGTGCAAACAGATAGCAAAGTTTACATTAACCAAATGGAGCTCTGTACCTACATTATAAATGGATGATGTAGAACTTTTACTGTATTGGGTTTTTACTGTACTGTATTTTTAATCTAATCAAATATATGTAACATTATAAAATATAGCATTATTATATATATCAATATATTATACATAGCAATATAACATTTCTGTTATCATAGAGACCTGCACTGTTGTCATATGGAGCTACTGTTAAGGATTGTTTTTCTAATACTTAAAAACTCTCATCTGTTGATTTCATGAGAAAAAAAACTTTAACAATCTTTAAACCTTTAAAACATGTCAACATTCATCACTGTGCAACAGGCATACTTGCCTGTTTTCATCACTTTCAGACAGAGCGTGTTTTTAATCTCACCAAATCTGATGGAAAGCCGTTGACACAGTTGATCATGGACCCGTCTTTCATTTCATATTACCTGTCTCCCTCATCCACTCGCTCATACAGCTGCCTTACAGCCTGTGGGCTAGCCTTTGTTTTCACCTGGCCTCTTACAACTTAATATCTTCGGTCCGAGCCCAAACGCACAGCTGTGTCAGGTTCACAGGTGTGCGTACGTCAAACAGGAATGATGTTACTTGAGATGGTCTTAGTTTGTGGCCTTTAACTGGACTGGTTTGCAGCAGGAACCACTAATGTTTAAGGTGGGCATTTCAGCGCAGACAGGCAGTTAAGCAAGTGACTAATACGGTTGTTGACAATGGCAGCACCGCAAGTTTGTGTTGGAGCCGGTCTTTGGACACAATCTTTCAACCCAAAGGAAACAGAGTAACACTTTCTGACTGGCCCTTCACATCCAAGTTTGCCCTGAGGGGAAATAATTTCATCAGCTATACATCAATGACTGTGCTGAAAGGGGGGTAATTTAGAACTGAATCTGCGCTGGTTTTCCTCTATTTAGCTTCCAGCTTCCACTCTTTGTGTGTATATTGTGGTAAAGTTGTTCTTAGGACTGTCAATTTTAACATTAATTTAGAGTTATAAACAAAAAATGAATGAATTGGTTAATTGTGTAAAATTTTGTGTTAAAGATGAAAAAGGTGTCAGAGGTGATGTCATAAATATGCAAATTAGCACATGACATCACCTGGCGACATTTAGCCACTTTCCATATAAAACGGTTTTATGCGGTACATGTTTCACATCAGTCAGCCGCAGTTACTGTAGTTTACTTTCACAGGCGTCTTTCATCGTTTACACCTTCACACGTCCAAATCCTGAATAATTTACCAGGTTCATTCTCACCAGTGAGGATGAATGCGAGACTACACACAAGTGAACGTCTTTGTCAAGCGTGGGGTTTAATCGCTGGCTTTTCAGCCCGTGCGCTGCGGTTTGAGAGACAGCGCAAAGAAGCGGTGCTTCTCGTGAATTTCCTCAGATGTTCAGATGTCTCTTTAAAGTTGAATCTGCCCTGTAGCTGTTTGATTCTGGCCCTCAGCTCATTCTAAACCGTCTCGTCTCAGACGCGGCTAGCACTTAATTCAATTCGCCACATTTCCCAGTCTCTTTATACTTCAGAGAGAGAGAAAGCTGTTTAAACTCTGCTTGTTTTGTAGTCTATTTTAAAACCTCACATGGACTCTGTAATGATGGGAAACTAATGACTGTATCCCTAATGGATAAAAAGTCGATTGTTTAAAAAAAAAGGAGTGAGCTGAGCTGAGGTGAATTGAGTTTAGATAATAGTCTTCAGACTGTGGAGGGACACCAAACCCCCCTCAACTCGCTATTAGTATTAAACTGTAATCACTGTTATGACTCCAGATTTTTATGTAACTTCCTACTCACAGGTGAAATTAACCCCACATCTCACATTCTATATTTACTTTACTATGAAAACCAATTTAAATTGTCATTCAATTTTCCAACTTACCATTGTTCAACCACTGAAGAATTTTTACTGACATGTTTGTTGCATAATGTGCCATGAACAGCCGTTTCACATAAGAAAACCAATGCACAAAAACACTTACATGCAACATTCTTGTTGTTTATTGTTAATATCTTTGATTTTCAGTCTTGGTCAGTGATGTTTCTGTTTGCAGATGAAACTATGGAACAAGTACAAGGTGACCAGTATTCCCTCTCTGGTGTTTATCGATGCAGCTACAGGGAAGGTGGTCTGTCGGAACGGCCTGCTGGTGGTGCGAGATGATCCGAAAGGTGAGTACACATTTTTCCCAAAATAAGTTGTAGTCCAATCTGTTTGGAGAAGCATCAAAAACCATGTAGGAACATGCTGTGGATTTAGTTATACTTGATTTTCTGTAAAGATAAGAGTTTTGGAGCAAACACAGGGGATGTTAAAAGCCCACCCACTGGTTCTCAACAGGGGTTAACTTGAATCAACTCTTACAGGTGCTCAGGCACTCGCATTTCACACTTGATTTCACATTTAAGGCACCACCTTACATGGCTGTCAATGGGTGTCTCTACAGTAACAGTACTGTGATTGAAGACCATTCAATCACTATCATTGCATTTGATAGCCTTCGGTCTCTTGAGTGATGCTATCTGCAGCTCCTTTCTCAGTATTTTTACACCAACAAGAGTTACTCTCTGCAGCCAGAAGAAAGGCTTGTTTGTACTCATTCGGAAAGGCAAGCAACCCTTGCAGATATAAAAATGTGATTGGAGGAGAATTTGTCATGTGATCAGCATGACAGATGCCCCTCCCTTCACTTTACCCAAATCAGCCCCCAGCTCTATCTGTAACTAGCGATAAATGTGAAGAACTAATGTGGTGGTTTATGAAGCACAATTAGTTTTTGAAAGCCTTGTCATACAGGATTGATGACTTGACATGGTGGGATAAGGACTTGGCTAAGGACTTTTGTTCAAATGCATGTGTGAACAGGAATACGCAGTGTGTGGGGGTTTGTGCATGTTTGTGAACATGTAAACAATAGTTAGTACAGGAGCAGGTTTAGAAGGCAGTTGGGTTTGAAGCACTTGTGTAGGGCCCCTGCCTAACAAAACGCTCCTGGCTGAATGTGTGGGAGTTACAAAACCACAGCAACAGTAGCAACAACTCTGTGCTTTGTGTCCGGTTTGGCTAATGAACTCTTTAACAAAAAAACAGCGTCACATAGACTCCTACATCCTCTTGTGATACTTTGGACTTGAAACACGGGTGTGTCTCAATCTCATTGTCCCTTGGTCAAGTGCACTGAAACACTCTTTAGAAATTCCCACAATGCATCATAAAACCAGTTAGCGGCTTCTTTTTATATGTGCCAATATTTCACAATGGCACAAAGATGATATACAATAAACAACAGTCAGTTGTTTTCTTTTAGGCCAATTGCTGTCATGGCATAGCAGTCATTTGAAAAGGGTCTTGCTAAATCTTATAAACACATTTATGACTCCTCATTCGTTCCATTTGAACCAAATGGATAGAACAAACATGGCAGTAAATCTGGTGCATTATGGAAAATGGAACGTTTGGCTCACGTTATTACCAGAATTTGCATCTGCTTCAATTTGTGACCATTGTACAGTTTGTTTTCCATGTGCTTTTGGCATACAGAGTAAAAGAGCAAGCGGGTTATAAATATATGAATGACATATGCATGTGTTTAATGGTTCTAGCTGTGCTGGCAGTAAATGGAGGATTGTGTGACTGTAATCAAAGTCATGCTTCTTCACTGCTCTCGTCCTGCAGGCCTGGAATTCCCCTGGGGACCGAAGCCCTTTGCAGAGGTGGTGGCCGGACCTTTGCTCAGGAACAACCATAAGACAACTGACAGCAGTGCCCTGGAGGGGTCCTATGTGGGGGTTTATTTCTCTGCACACTGGGTGAGTTTGATGAATGTGTGTGTTTAACCTAGTAATTCTACAGCATGTCTACAGTTAGGGCCTAGGTGTGTCTGTGTGTGTGTGTGTGTGTGTGTGTGTACTTGTCCCCCCCAATTGCCATGTAACACCAGGATAGACCAACAGTAGATCAGGCTGATAGCAATCCAGTGATGAGGGAGCGTGTTACTGTGGACACCACTGTTGATTTTGAGTTTCCCACCATATTAAACCTTTTCCACAGACACCCTGTTATTTCCCACTGTAAAATCTCCTTATCCTGTATGCTCAGGCCAGCACAAGACACACATTCCTAAACTTGAACAGTTTCTTGACTAGCAGCTTTCACAATCGTTTTAATACCGTCTATTCATCTGTCACAGGGCATAGCCTGTGCCAGCC
>JBAJNP010006512.1:1651-25345 GCA_036877545.1 Yasuhikotakia modesta | reverse complement strand
TTCCAGCTTGTTGTTATTTCAGCTGGAAAGAGGATTTTTTCAGAGGCTTTTATCGGTTGTAAAAGCATATGAGTGTGTGAGGGAGTGTAGACGCTGCTCTCAGGTCAGAATAAGAACTGATGTTGCACACATGTGTCCTCAGATGAACTGAGCAAGAAATCACACGCAGGGCAAACACAGTGAATTAACTGATGTCTCTCTCTCTCAAACAGTCTCTCTGAATACAGTCAGAAATGATGCAGATAATGATGAAAATCTGAACAGTGTCAATAGGATGATTTTGAACATGAATGAGATTTGATTGTTTCGTGATCCATGACACGGCTTTGAATACAATAAAAATTTGCCCTCGTGTCTGTAGCGAATCCTCAGAAAGTAATTTCATGTCATGTTATTCATGACAGTAAGATCTGGCTGTAAAGGTCATTGCCGTGTCGACCGTCCGGCTATATAATCTATTGGAGACGTGTTGACCTTTCTGTATGATGTTAAGTTCCAGCAGGAATAAGCGTCGTGTCCAGCGTGGATTCAGTTATCTTGTCTTTGATCACGACCCGGTTTATCTGACGTTTACTGTGGCGGTAAACTAAAAAAAAGCGGTTTCTGTGCCTCAGACACAAGGGTCCTGCAGCTGTTGCTGATTCTCACCAGATCTCACTGGTCATGCTTGAAGTTAGAACCGTAAGAAAATGACTTTCTGCAGAGGAACTCATAAACTTATTTATAGTTGCTTGTATTAAGTTTACTGTGTTGTTCGGGAGACAGTGTTGTGTATGTGCTTTTGGACTTCAGTTCTGTTGAGGCAGGTCCAACAATAAAGTTAATTTGTGTTCTGTATAGACATTCTGGAGGAAAGAGACTTTGGCAGGTTTCTGTCTGTGCTAAAGCTTGTGTGTTTTTTCCCATAATGGACTCCAATGACCAGCTGACTTCCAGAGTCCTTAAACTGCTCTAAATCAGAGCCAGGCGGACATGCCAGTATTCCTCACCCAGAGAGCGATATTTCCTGGGAAAGTTTCCTGATCCATGACACAAATGTATCTGTCAGAGCATGAGGGTCTTTTTTGTTTGTTTTTGGAGAAGCCTGTGAGTTTAGCTTCTGTGTGTGATTAGATTCAGCAGGAACAATCGTGCATTGAGACAGATGACAGGACATCATACAGCTGACAGATGAGAACAGAACTCAGGACAAAAAGCTGCAATTGAAACCAAAAACAAAGGAGAGTTTTTTTAAATATAATGAAATAATGAATCCTTTCATGTTGAATGGAGAAAAGTGACAAGAGTTGAGAGGAACATGCAGACAGATGATGTTTGATCAATGAAAGTTTCTTTCATGATTTCATACATGTGATGCAGTCTGTCACAAATACAGACATGTTGTGTGTTTATTTTTATACATTTATATATGTTTGAGATTGAGAACTTATACATGTGAGTTCATAAATGCACACAAACAGACTTCAGTTTGTCTCAGGGTTTGCTGTGACACTGAGTCAGACCTTCACCTCAGCAGAACCGTCATCAGATCGCTCACCAATCCACAACTCTCCAATCCTTCTCTGCTCTTTATGAAGACTAAGTCTCCAGCCTCAAAGCTTCACTGAGTTCTGCTGAGGAACTAAACCTTAAAACATTTGCTTTAAAATTCTCTCTCTCTGGACATTAACATTTTCTAAAAGAATCTAAGTGGTTCTAGCACATGCAGCTCATTTCTACATTTCTAGGATGTTGTGAATGGTTGTCGGATTGTTCTGTGGCGTTTCTAAGGTGTTGTTAGGCGGCTGCCTGCCAGTTGCTTCTGGTCCAAATGTAAAGGGTTTGACTCGGTTCTTTAGTGTTGGAATCATATCTCATTAGCCTTTCAGACGGCAGGTAAGGGCTGAAGTCGTGTGTGACGAAATCTTGGCTGACAGCCGGCAGTTAATCAGCTGTGATACTGTAGTATTTTAGCAGGCTGTAATCTGTGAGGGCTGTCGTTCTGTGTTAGAGATAATCTCTCCCAGAGCCCTGCGCCGGTAACCTGCCTCCAGTCACCCCCTCACACACAGGGTCAGTCCTAACGTCACCCGCAATCACGTCACGCTCGTCGTCATGGTGATGCCAACAGGTGGGTCAGACGACGGGTCAGAGTGGGAGACTTATTGCCATGGTAACATCTAAAGATGGGGGGAAGTGAAGAATGAGGTTAGAAATCGTGTCTGACACAGAGATGGACGTTTATATCAGAGTAGATCACTCAGAAGTGTGTGTAAACTCTGTAATTCAGATAAATGCTTTTATTTCTCGTTTCATTCAGTCATATAGCTGCAGGAGTCTCTAATCATACAGTCAGTTTACACTCCTGATACTTACTACAGTATATAGCAAACTACTGGAATTGCTTGCTGTGATTTGTAGCTGTGTTGTCATTTCCATGCAGTTGAGGGCTGTGTAAGCACAGCTTCAGCCAAACAGCTGAAAGGAAGAGAACAGAAAAACACATTTTTCCTAAACAATATCTATGGCTTCAATATTCTGTTGCTTAGCTGATAGTGAAACAGAGACTCTTGTGAAGAGTGTTTAATCTAATCATAATAGCTGAATTATAAAGACACTTAAAGAGGAAATTCATCTTATCTTGTGGTGTGTTTATATAGATTGTGTGGGTATAATACACAGTAGATGTTGTGCAAAGATGTGAAGCTGTTACCTTTTGCAAACAGCTGCCTATATGAGCTCTCCTTAAAGCAGCTAGTTGTGTTAAAGAGACAAACACACAGTGTTTAAAATAACTGAGTGTGTGCTGTCAGTCTAACAGGAAGTCAACAGTCCTCGTGGCTCTGTGTATTTACAGTAAGTGTACAGTACTCTGCCAAAACTGTAAAGCGGATCATCTCACAAACATGTTGTTTGGTGTTTAGGACCAGACGTTGCATTTAAACCGACCGTCAGTTTGGTTTGATTCCATATCGCTGAAATCAGACACATGTGCTGGACAGACCGACTGCTGGACTGTAAATCTGATACTGACTGATCCTCCTACATTTTTATGGTTATAATCTAGAACATACTGTGACTCTGTTTTAAAAACGACAGTAACTCCAGCACTGTAAACTCCTCACCTTTTATTTATGACAATTATGTGACTCGTGTCCAAAATAAAAACAATCCAATGTGTCCAGATTTTATCACTGATTAATAGTTTTTTAATTCCTTACTGTAAATTTATGTGTTTTGTGTATGTGTGTGTTTTGTGAGTTGTGTGTGTGTTTTGTGTATGTGTGTGTTTTGTGAGTTGTGTGTGTGTTTTGTGTATGTGTGTGTTTTGTGAGTTGTGTGTGTGTTTTGTGTATGTGTAAGTTGTGTGTGTGTTTTGTGAGTTGTGTGTGTGGTTACTTGGGAACATTAAACAATGTCTGTGTTCTCACTAACGCTGTGACTGAGTTCAGGCTGATAGCTGCTTTGAAACCGCAGTGTGTGTCTTGGTGAAAATGTTCTTTGTTTTTCTACAGGTTTCAGAGGAGAATCGAGGAGAGACGCTTCAGTCAGTGAGTTTAACACTTTATTTTACACAACAAATGAAACACTGATATTAAAGTTTATTAAAGCAGAGATGGATGAGGAAAATGTCAGTGCTGGTTTAATCCATCTACACATATTCTTCTGCTCATTTGTTCACTGGCATGTAAAGAGTGTTAAATGTTTATAAATTTGTGATTTTTCCTTCCTATAGGCGAACTTCTAAAATAACACGGACAGCTTACAATCTTAGCAAACTTTTGTCTCAGTATTTTCTTTGACAGGGTCTGACTGCAGAGAGATTGCTGGAGGTTTTGCTAATGAGCCCCTAAAATATGTTTGGGACATAAAACTGTTTCCCTGCTCAGTCTTTCTAACCACTGACCCGTTCTTCTGTCCCTGTTTCTGTGACGATGAGTCACTGTGTTCTCTGGTGTGTCAACACTGATCCGTTTCACTGATATCAGTCTGAGGTGATTTTAACCGCAGCTGTGAGGTATCAGTGACCGTTTCTGTGTGGCTGTTATTGGAGGACGTTACACCTGTGTGTTCACAGCTCTGTTCTGTGTGTTAAACACTGAAGCGGTTGTGTTGTGGCAGTAGCCGTTCAGTCTGTTGACGTGTTCAGCGCAGACCTGTTGTCGCCGGGAGTTAATTCACTGGATTGACTGTAGTCAGACTTTTGACTCTACAGAGATTCTTATATGACGCATCTTAGGAAATGACTCCAGTTTATGCCTTGTCATTTTTAATGTAGATGATTTCTGACATGTATGTTTTGAGCAAATTCTGAACCTCTTTGGACCCTGAAGAGGTAGTTGTTTTTAATGCCTGTTCAGAAATCTTTATCCTGTTGTAACTGGTCAGGAATATAATATTATACACTTGCTATGTGGTTGCAGACTAACTGCAGACTTATAACACGGGCAAACAAGCTTCAATCTCTTGAGCTTCAATCTTTTGAGCTTTAGTTTTAATGAAGAACATTTCATGTTGTGTAAAAAAGACAAACGCAGCAGGAACCAGAGAGTCACAGCAGTCAAACCTCAGTCAAGTCCTGATCAGTCAGTGTGTGGGGGTGAGACATCGGTGTAGGGGTCTCTGTTCCTGTGCATCTATCAACATCTGAGCTTATGTCACAATACTGAGAAACTTATATAGACAGCGATGCTTCGGGTACCAGAAATCTGACCTCTGTTGTTGCATAGAAATCTGCTTTTGAAAAACACATCATATGAGAAACATCTAATGATGCCATGATGAAGATCAAACGCATCTGTCTCTCCTTCTGAGTTTCAGGGACAGACTGGTATCATCAGAGCATAAATCTCACCACAGCACACAGATGAATGCAGAGAGTTTAGAGGTTGAAGCTGTATGGAGTGTCACACAGATAAAGGCTCTTCACGTGTGTCTCAGCTTTTAAAGGCCAAGCTTGTGGTTACAACAAAAAATGTTCAGTATGTGTAACGCTGCCATGACCAAATAATCCGCAGCTGTTGCGCTGCAGCAGTTTCATTTGCTTAAATTAAACTTGTTTCATAGCACGAGCTGCGAGTGACACGTCTCTGAGCTCGAGGGTCAGCTGGGCTGATACAGAAGGTGTTAAAAAGATCCATTTTTGACTTTATTGGAGCGTTTTGGGTGTAACGGAGCCAAAATCTACAGAAGTACCAGGAACAAAAGTATTAGAGGAGCCAGTAAAACCTCAATAAAGACCACATGTCTGAAAGAGAGGTTAGCAATAGAGCTGAGATCAGTGTGAGACACTGTTGAGATCTCTGAAACTCTAATGGAGACATTTGAGATTGCTGTGGGTTTTTAAGGTGAATTCTTAATTTAATCAATTTAATGTCAGTATTTAATGGGAGAAACAGTTTTGACCTTAAAGAGATTTTGTGACAGCGACTGCACGTAACGCATTAATCTCCTCTGTTTTTCTCCTCAGTCTCTCAGTTCATTCTTTTTTATTTTTGCCTCTTTTGTTTCTTTTTGTGCACTCTTCCCTTCCTGCCTGTCTACAGTTTGGCTGGACAAACGGGATTCAAGGGAGATTCTGTAAAAATAAATTCTGTTCCCAATTTATCTCTGACTCACAGCTCTGAAATAAATCTGAGGTCACGAGATCTTTGGATTGTTTTCACGGATGGACAGACGGACAGATACACCTGCGGTGTTTTCATTCATGCATGTAGTCATGGTAACAGGAGGCTGAATGGTGTGCATTAAAATGTCTCTGTGACGTGTCATCTGTCTCATTCCAGCATCAGTCACGAGTTCCTTCAGAGGACTGAGTCAGGACTGACTCCACGCCGCGGCTCCTGAGGGGGAGACCTCTGAGTCTGATTTAAACTGTTGTTGTTGGAGAAATGGGAGAGTGGGGTGAGTGGAAACGATTGCAGTTTTACAAGATTTTGAGGTGATTAAATTCAGATTTGCTCTGAGCTGGAGTCATCTACAGTCACCTGACCTGTGACATCATAGATCACACCACAGCCCCAGTCTGTAAACTCCCAAAATCCATTTCACTATAATACATATCAGCTGGTCTGTGTGAACGGCACAGTAACGATTGTTAAAGAAATCATTGCTCCACGACAGGGCTTGAATTAGGACAGGAGTAGGTCTTTATTGTGCGCTAGTTATACTAAGACATTGACAGCTGGTTAGTCCTTATTTACATTAGTGTAACTGTCTGTGTCTCCAGGCTAAAATTATTTAATTAAAAATTTAGCAATGTCTTAAATTGCTATTTGTTAGTCTAGATTAATTTAAGCAGGAGTCTAGGTCTGTCTTAAAACTTCATCCACATATTAGAGATTAAATTATCTCAGCAGCAGGTCTGTCGCTGAACACGGATGAAAATCTTCTCATTATCCTCACATGAATGTTTCTTGAGCTGGTCATGAAAGTGTTTAAATGGCACGTGACTGAGTCTCCAAAACAAAAACCAAACACTGCTAAAATACTTTATATAATACCGTTGAATAATTGCACTATAATCATTGACCAGCAGGGGCTAGTGAGGTCCAGCCCTCATCTGTTTGGCTCAATAAACCGTCATGCTGAAATCGCCTGTTTACAGTCTCTGAGGAAATCAACTTACAGAAGACTTACTTACAGCTGTCACTGTGCATTAAACCACCAGTGGAGAAATCATTTGTACATCAAAAAATTATAAAGCTTATTTTTGGACTGATAAGCAAATTTGACCCCTGCTGACCACACATTAGATGTTACTTAAACTGGAGATTCCCTGGTTTGTTGCTCCCAGGACAGAAAACTACTGGCAGCCGTTATGGGATAAGATTATAGGGAAAATTGTGTTCAAATCTAACCTTAATTCAATTATCCTGAAGTGACCAGCCTTCCTCTCATGTCTTGATTTAAACGAGAGAGAAAGAAAGAGGTTATCCAGTCAGGAAATAATGTTTTTAATTTTTACCAGATTTTCACTGTTAACAAGCCCCTGTTAGTACTTTCAAACTGCAACTATAGTCAACAAACAAATGAACAAACACAACTTTATTAACTCCCACAATGCACTGCTTTACTGAGGGACACAAGGAGGCTTGTAAACATGTGGGTATAATAGTGTTGTTTGTGTAATGGGAAGAACGAACACATTTTGGAGCAGTGCATCTTTCTTACTATGATGTTTTTACTTTATATGTTATGATTTTTACTGTGTATGTTATGATTTTACTGTGTATGTTATGATTTTACTGTATATGTTATGATTTTACTGTATATGTTATGATTTTTACTGTGTATGTTATGATTTTTACTGTATATGTTATGATTTTTACTGTATATGTTATGATTTTTGCTGTATATATTATGCTACTGGATGTTTGCCACATTAATTTACCATTTCACTGAAAATATTTGAAAGAATCATGTGGTATTCCCAACTTTTTACCATTTACTGAATCTCTGTACCTCCATCCACACCTGAGACGCTCTCATTCCTCTCTAACTGTGTCACGGTTTCCTGGAGTTTCTCTTTGTCTTTTGTTTGTGCAGACTGTGGCTGCAGGAAGTGAAAGACTTCAGGACAGAGACAGATGTCAAAATAAGACAGTTCAGCTCATTCAGTCACACACAACTAAACATTTATATATGCTGATGTGTTCGGTATCTAACAAACACACTTCCCATCTCATAATGACTGTGATTTAATCCAAAGAATGAAGAGTGATGTTTAGTCTGATGATATCTGATTTCTGTTGATCTGATCTTCATCATTTCTTGTCTCATTCAGAATTGTTCTTCACTGATACGGCACAGATGATCTGAGGAGCTTTGGTAAGTTGAACTGCACTGATCTTGACTTTTTTTGTTCATCTGTTGGCCTTAATCTGTCAGACCTAAAGATTAATAATAGAAACTAGCTGTAAAAAAGTACAATCTTCAAAATACAAAAAACGCTTCTGTTTGCCAAAGCAGCCATTTGTCTTGACTTTATATTTCAAAACTTAACACTGCAGATGGGATGATGGGATGTCGAGCTATTCTCCCAAAATATCCTCAAACAGAGACGTCTTATAAATAGTAACCACTAATAATGTTTTAATCTAATGATTGCCTGCCAAAATAAAGCCACACTTTTATCCAAGCCATCCATCTCTCTGACTTCATAGCAGGACGTGTTGCCGGCCTTTATTAGTGGCCTTCCTAAGAAAACAAGAAGCCCTTTGTTGAATTCAGAGTAAATTTGGTTTTCAGGGTTGAATGAAAGCAGTCGTCAGAGAGCTGGAGTTTAAAAGTCCAACATCATTAAAGCAGAACCAGGCGTGATTCTGAGTGACAGCGACTGGAGATGAGAGTGAAAATGAGGCAGAGAAACATCTGGTCACTACATGGAGTTTGTGAGGGTTTCAGAAACATCAGGTCAGAGAGAAACATCAGGTCTGCCTTAAATAACAGCTGCTGGTGAGAGAGATAGAGAGATGTCAGTGAGGACACAGCTCAGCTCATCGTCACCCTCACGATGCTTTTGCTGTCTAATCAAAACCATAAGTCCTGTCCTCTTTTCCGGTCCTCTGCAGAACTCGATCACATCTGTTCTGCTGGAAATATGTAATCAATCGCTTCAATGAACCCAGCGCACAGACACACACTGTTGTGTAGTAAATGAATCGTGTGTTGAGACAGCTGTGTGGTGAGACAATATTCAGACGTTTATTAGTGTCAGAGGTTCTGATACACCCCACCAGCACCAGAACATGGCACAACAACACCGTGTAACCTTGTTTCTAAACTAGCACGGAGTCACGTTTAAGTGAATATCTAAGATGTTGTTTTTCTGAGCGTTAGCACCAAAATCACGAGCTTTAATCCGCATGAGTCACAGCAAGTATAGGTTATTATTCCAGTTTAACCACAACAGTACTGGCTTTCTGTTATTGCCAACCCGCGGAAAATGAAGGTTCAGTTATGTGAAGCCAAAGTAAAAAATCAATCAAATTAAATCTGCTCTGTTTTCTCCTTCAGATTTCATTTCAGAGCTCCAGGTTTTGGGCTTTGGTAAGAGTTTCATCTCGCTGGAGGACAGACAAGCATAATTCATGTTCTGAGTTCTCAAAGATCGAATGTTGCCTTCATGACTGAGTGAGGGTGAAATAAATATGAAGTATGAAATGAAAAGACATACATTACAAACACTGTTTGTTTGTTTCAGGATCCTGACACAGCAGCCAATGGTGTGAGACGGACGGGTCTATCTCTCCTGCAGGAAGTGTTGCACACATCAGGGAACAACTGCAGCACAACATGCTGTGATCGGCTCTGATCATCTTTTAGTCAGATATAATTTATACACGGTTTTAAACTGACTGGATGTTTCTGTTTTTTCATCTAGCCTTAAACCAACAACATTTTCTTCACCTCTAAAGTTGCATTATTGAAAAGGACCGAATCAAACGGATGCCTAAACTGGTCAAATCTTGAAGAACACACTGTAAGCATGTTTACATAAGATGCTTTTCCACTTTTAATATTGCATTCGTAACCAAACCGTTTCTGTCTCTGGTTGGCCCGGGTCTTCAGGCCTTGGCAGGCTGATGGTGGCTGAAGTCCAGCAGCTGATGATTCATGATCCAAATGGCAGTTTGGTTCCTGATGTGGTTCTAGCCAGAGCAAGTAAGATCTCACATCTGGTTCTGATGTTCTCGTCTGCTTCAACCTGTGGACAGAACTCAATCGAGGGCCTGAGGAACATCCCAAAGAGCTACAATAGTTTCATGATGTCACACTGGTTTAGACAGAAGAACCTCCAGTCTCTCCAGTTCAGTGTTCTCACAGCTGAAATCCACACGGTCCGTTTGAACATCTCTTCAGTCCTGACCTTTGAGAGTTGCTCCACAACTGTCCAGTGAGGGATAATTGGCCAGTTTTTCATTACGCATCTGTTTAACAATGTCTGTCTTTATTTTCCCTGCTTTGCTTCTGTCCTGCGTCTGTTTCACATTCTCAGGCAGTTTGAAACCATCTTTCAGACATTCCCATTCATTCATCCTGGAGTGAAGATGATCAAAAACACACTGATAACCTTTCATAGGTGGAGAAATCGGTGTGTGTTCAGTTACACAACACTAATACACAACGGTCCTGATGGTGTGTCTGTAATGTAATGGGTCATTGCAGTTCTACAGCGTGTGGGTTACCATGACAAAACTAATTGGCAACATTTCAAATCAGATTTTGTGTTTTTGAACAAAACATCACAAAGTTTCATCTCATTTTTCCCCTGAGTGTCTTCTAATAATGTTCACTCCATGTTTCCTGAATCTGAGGAGAATTGTGATTTACTTTCTATCATCTCAATGGTTCACATAAAACAGGCATTAAACTGAATTTTATTTAAAAGAGACGCCTGTGTTCATTTTGTATTGATCACTGCAGTAATAATTCATCACTGATGTGCAAATATAGAGTTTTATAAGTGAACATCTCATGTATTAAAATATTTCACACTCTTGGTTGTTTTATTATTGCTGAACTTCAGAACATATAAAGTTTAAATGTGAATCAGTTCATTTAAACTCAGTGAACCTCCAGCCCCCTGATACTGAAGACATGAAGACCAGATTTTAGTTCACGAGATGATTATATAACCTGTTGGGAAACCCAACATAACAACTGAAGTAAATTGCAAACATCATGACAGATTGATACATGATCACAGACAATAATCACAGAACAAATGTGATGAACAGAGAATCGGGTGGAGAGAGAATCACTTTGTTTATTTATTTATAGTGTTTGGTCCTGTTTTGTTTATAGGCAGAGCAGAAAGATGACGAATGTTGAGGAAAAGGTTCAACAGGGCTTGGACTCAAACCCACAGCCCCCACATGGGTGCCACAGCTCAATGTGTCAGGAGCACAACCGCTGAGCCTCACAGTCTTTAAAGACAAATTGATGTTTTTTAAAAGCGTTCAGACATTTTTACTGGAAAACAAGACTATTAAATCATATTAAGGATAAATTTAAATGTAACTTTTGTTGTGCTTGTTCAGTTTTGTTAGTTTTATTTATGCAGCATTTATTCTATACTGCTGTTGTTTTATATGTTTCATTGTTTGTGGGAAACAAACACCTTATTTGTCACGTCAGCTAAGCAAAGCTGCAGGTAAATGAAGAGGATGAAGGACTGAGTTCAGACAGACTCAGATGTGCTGTAAGACATGAAGTTAACAGAGAACGAGAGAATAATGAGTTCTGATAAAGGCTGTGTCAATGTCCATCAACTCTCCATGATCACAGAGTCATTGCTGTGTAAATATAAAGTTCTGCTGTATATTTTATACTGCTATTATATTTTAACATTCATTGTATTTAAATGTTTGTGTGAAATCTCTCAGCACAAAACCAGAAGAAAGAGAAACTTCATATTTGACACATTTTAAAAACTCTACAAAACGTTATCATCTCACACACACGATGGAGGAAAGACACACAGCGGTGTCGTGACATTGAGTTGTGATGAAATGTTGAGGGTTGCAGAAATCATCATCTTCTGTCAACAGTGATGAATGTTCATGTCTTCTTTCCCCAACAACTGTGAGAGGAAACCAGCTTTAAAACATCAGAACATCCACAGGAACAGAGATGATGACAGTCTGTAGATGTTCACAGTCACGCAGCACCTGCGTTTGAATGGAGATCTTCAGTCAGATGAGGGTTGAACTGCTCAGATGTTGTGAACTATCACAGTATTGGGTTCTGGGTCAAGCTGTAGAATAACCATTTAAACTTTATTTTCAAAATGTCCAGCCCAGTTATCAGTGATGTGACAGACGTTTCGTTTCTCTGTTTAATGCTCATTAAATCTGTCAATGTCAGGGATATTGTTAAACAGTGACTAGTGCTGTAAGTTATCTGATATGGGTTAAAACTAACTAGAACTGACACGGCTGGTCAAACTGAGTCTTGGGAGATGTTTTGTTACGGTCAGAGAGAGAGAGAGAGAGAGAGAGAATGGTGAGATGTGTGTAGAGGAGGAGTGTGGCTGGTACATTCTGTCCTGAGATCTGAGGTGATGATGAGAGTTCTGTCAGCGGTGATGTTCTGCTCCGTCAGCAGCGGTTGAATGAAAAATGAGTGTTTGTGTTTTACATGCGTGTTATGAATGGACGGCTCATGACTCACTGCGTTTACACTTAAAATAATACAGTATTTATGGTTTGGGTTTTGTCTTCTGTTTCCACCATTAACCGTGTTCAGAAATAACAGTGTTGAGTTACCACATCCATGTAGGATTAGGAAATATTATTTATTTATTTTTTAAATTAACCATTTAAGAAATATTTTTGATGTGACACACATAGTACATAGTCAATATACAAATCATATTAATGTCATTAAATCAACAGCAATTGTAGCTGATTTTCTTAATTTTTCAGTGTGTTTCCTGCTAATAGCCTGAGATGAGAAGATCAAATGCACAACTGCTGCACAACTGCTGCATAACTGCTGCACAGCTGCAGCTCCACAGACAGCATCAGATCAGACGTCTGTATGAATGTGAGTGAATGTTACACACTAATGTGTAAATTTTGTTGCATTAAATGAAACATGTTAACTAGCAGTGAACACCGGAGCGTGTCGTAATGTGTGTTAGTGTGCTGATGTTATTTTCTGCCACAGGTTTTGTGTTTCCCTCATGGCTGCTGTACACTGAGGCTGTAGATGTGAGAAACTCTGTCAGGTGTGTCTGCGTTCATGTGACTGATGATGGCGGTTGGTTGAATGATATTCAGACGCAGTACAGCTGTGTGTGAAGACTCGGTCTCAGCCCAGATCTGCTCGCAGGTTCTTCTGTTATCAGCAGATTTAAAGATGTGTGGAAATCCTCCTCATTCCTAAAGTCTGGCCAGTTATAATAATACTCTCAAAAACTTCACATTGCCACTGAGTCTTGTGTGGATGCCCACCAGCTGTACAGCACACATCCACTCTTACACCGTGAGTTAATACAGACACTACTGTACATAGTGAACACTGACACTAAACATACAGCTTACAACAATCAGCTAATCTAATCATAAACTTATAAGGTAGCAAAAATATGCAAATCATTTCTATGGAAGCCACGCGTTACGCTCTCCAGGTGGATTGTGGGATTGCAACCGTGCGTCGCTCTGAAAGAGGATTGCAGGCCGGTTTTGGCAGCTGCAGTGAATCATGCGGTTAGGACATCACAGGTGCACTGCAGGTGTGACGTGTGCATGCAGTAAAGGTATATACTGCAGCCGCAGTATTTGCAGCTATAGTCCGTTCAGACTGTGTGCTACATTATTGTCACATGGTGGGATTCATTTATCTTCTCTCTCATTTGTGCTTTTGTGTAAGGTTTCCTAATACTGCAGTTACAGTAAAATTTGTTTTGGAAACTGACACATGAGAAAAGAGTTGGAAGATTTACAAAAGCTTAACAGTCATGAGACATTTTTGGACAGAATGTTTGAATGACAGTAAAACTGATTGTGCAAAAGATTACACTGTCATTTCTGGCTCTGTGAAACCCTACATCTCTCTCTCTCTCTCTCTCATCCAGAATAACAGTCTGGGAGTTTGGCTTTGGTTTGATGAGAATCCAACTTAGGAAGGTCAGAGGTCATGGATGCAGACAGAAATTTAAACAACAGTTTTTGTTTGACAGAGAGACCAAAGAACGATTTCTGTCAGAAAACCAGCAGCAGTGTTTTGTTCACATCGCTGACAGAACTTTCAGATATACAGATATGAACATACAGATATGTCACATACAGAAATGTGCAATACAGTGAAATACAACCAGAAACTGCTGCACACAGTGACACAAACGACAAATGGGAAAATCAGGGTTTTGCAAACGCTGTAATTCCAGCATGACATCATTTAAATAAAGAAGCAAAATGGCTGCAGCCTCAACATTTGATACTGTACAAACTTTCTTCATCTCTCAGTGTCATCTTTTATGAAGTCAAAAGTCTAACTTAGTTTTCACAACACTGTATATAGTTACCTAGCATCTTTCTTGGTTTTGTGTTCTGGCAGGACTGTAACACTTTATTTTATTCTACAGAAATCGTTCAAGGTTTTTTTATTATTCAGGATGGCATGACTAATAAAAAAAATGATGAAATATTTTCTATTTTCTATTTTAAGACATTGGATTGGATTTATTGTCAACATGATGTTTCAGAAACAGCAGAGAGGCTGTTATGAGTTTCTGACATATGAACACAACTAGACATCCATGTACTTGTGTTTTTAATCTGTTATGAAAAAACATTTCTTTTGGCTTCCATTCAAATGCTCTTTATTTACAGATTATATTGTGACAGAGCAATAATGTGAAGTGTATGTGAAGCCTGAGGTTTGTTTTAAAAATGTTTCTAATGTAATTTTTTCCAGCTTCATTTTCATCACAGAATCTTATCAGATATATTTTAAATGAAGGCAGAACAGTTTTCACATAATTTTTCCTAACGTGTGTGAATGGGAAACACCCATTAAAACAGAATCTGACCTGTAAACAGCTCTACAGTAAAAAGCTGCGTAACCATTTCTGTAAACCATGAGTCAAACCAATCGACTCATTTCTGCTCAACATGCACCAGTTTAACCATTACAGCGTCATTTACTGTTACTCACTGTATCTTGTTAACCTAACAGGAGGATTTGATTTAAATCTTTTCATCTGTGTGATGTGCAGTATTGTGAGGAAGCTGAGATGTGCAGTATTGTGAGGAAGCTGAGATGTGCAGTATTGTGCAGAAGCTGAACTATGGTTTTCATGTCTGCTCAGGGGGCAGTACATCATTCATGTCACAAGGTGGCGCCCAGCAGACAGGCAGAGATCATATTGGTTTAAATCTCGTGAAATAAAAGTGAAGCAGCAGTTTCTGGAGTTGAGAGGAAGAGTTTGCTTAGCAAGAGGAAGTGCATACAGATGAATGAATAGAAGCCCTGTCAGATTCATTAGCACATCACATGATTTAGCTTCAGGCATCTTGAAGCAGCTCAGCTGAAGAAGCTTTTGTTTGCTTTGTATGAAGCCGTGAGAATCTGGAGCACTCCAGACTCAAAGACGTTTCTCCCTCTCAGTTTACCTTCATTCTTCCCTCATTCTTACTTTCTGTCTGTGTCTCTGTATTTGTGTTTTCATCTCAGTTAAATTCAGGGCACTGACCCCCAATGTAACCGGGTGACAGGGGAGGGATCCCATCCGGGTGTTTGTGTCACAGTCCTCATGTCCCACAGCTGGAACCATCTCACACTGTTGAGAACTTCACTATTAAACACTTACTCAGATTAGGGGCGATGGGTCTCTCATGAAGTGCTGAAATGAGTTCATTTAAAGTGATGCTTAACTAGAACATAACTTGCCCGGCCCCTCGATATTAACATGCCCTCAGACCCAGTAATGCACATATGCCATAGTGTGAATGCTAAACTGGTTGTGGGTGTTCAGATCACCTCACTATTGATGCATTTTAACAGCCTCTTTATACAGTGAGTGCTGCGTATAAACCTGTGTGATTTTCATCATACCTGGGCCTTTACTCGTCTCATTCAGTCACATGTGAACGTTGTTAACAACAGCAGAAACTTTTTTTGATAAATGACTGACCTGCAGCGTTTTGGGCAGGAATTATTTGTTTTGTAAGAGGAATGCATAAGGAAGTTTAAGGTGCAAGAGAGTTTGTAATTTTGCATGTGTGTGTGTGAGACAAAATGAAACTTTGTTATCAAGCAGATTAAATCAGTTCGTCTTGTCTAGCTGGTGGATGTTGCTTAACCAGGATTCTTCACATTTTGTGTCAAAAAGAAGGTTTTGCTGGTTAGATGACTTGTTGGTCTGGTTGGGATATCAGCTTCCAATGCAGGGAACACACACTGTTTATTTACATATCACACATAAAAGCTGTATGAATATCAGACTGCTTCAGGGTAGCAGCAACTGGTTTTGTTCAAACCACACAACAGGAAGTAAAAACCATGTGAAATAGTAACTTGTGTTTGTGAAACACAATTTCATTGCTAACAAAACAACATGAGATTAAACAGTTTATCTTTTAAATCACCATTTAATGGGTCAGTCATGCTTAAAATACATGCTGCTGTGACATCTTAATAAACACACATCATTTCAGCGATAAACACACACACAACCTCACGTCCACTGTGCACCACACACACATTTACATGTGTTGAGTTTTACTGCACTAATGCTCAGTCACTTTTCCTTCAACCCATAAAACACAAACGTTACTCACAACAGTAAAACTGACTTCAACACACACACCACAAAAATATAGAAAAATAGAAGAATCAGTAAAAAAATAAGGGATATGATTCCATGAGAGTGAACAAATGTCCCTCTCTTTATGATCCATACAGTTCTGTAAGATCTCTAAGAACATATGGACTCTGGTTCAGACCCGATAAAAAAGATTATGTTTGGTACCTCCTTCATGTTTGTGCTGGTATTAAAGTCTCACGTTGTGCAGATCAGTGACGTAAGACACAGTTCATGGATCTGTGTGATAATCACTCGACAGGCAGACAACCAACATGTTCATTATTCTCTGTTCAGTCTGATGCCTGTAATCAGAGTTAAGCCGGCACTGATCCAACACTGGGGTCAGATAAGACAGGCTGGAGAAACATATACATACAATACAGCCTTACACACAAATATACACACATATCTACAGATGTACAAATCCTGACTGTATTTTCAGAAGATATTTTATCAGCACACTCACAGGATAACTTTGACTCATTTTAAGGCACATGATGTTTTGACTGGGATTGTGATAACAGAGAGTCTGTATACGAGAACATTCTTTTATTAAGAAAATATTCAGTCCATCGATTGATTTTTTCTGTGAGAACATGAAGCATAAAAACGTGTCTTTGTTTTTTTCCTTCCAGCACAGTTTGCAGGTTTAACCTCATACTGTAAAACACAAACACAACCTCTCTGGTGTCACTGATTTTACCAAAGATGTTTCTGTTCGTTCAGAATCTTCATTTGTTTGCTCTGCAGCATTGCTGTGTTTCTACAGGTCAGGCTCATGGAAAGCCTGTTTAGAAGGTGCTGCCCCACTGGAACCAGTCCAGATGACCTCACAGTGCCTCTCATCTTCTCTCACAGCGACCAATCAGGGATCTCTTTGGTGTCTCCACTGCAGATCACACAAATGTACGTTTCCTCAGCATGTGATGCTCTCATTGGAAATGTCTGTTATTCATTTTAAAGTGTGTTTAGTTGCAGGGTAACCACGCTGAGAGCGCGCGGCCGTACCCAGGCCGGGCCTGAGCGATGTAGTAGTTGCTGAAGTTCCCGTCAGTGACGTACGGGGCGGGCTGGTAATAGCAGGTGACGTTTTCCACGTTGGGAATCACGTTCTGCTCCGCCAGCACGCGGACGGCCAACATGGTGATGAGACTCAGAGTCTGTCTCCTTTCGTGACCCATCAGACACACTGTGCTCTCATTGACCACGCCGTGCAGCGTGGTCAGGTACTCGTATTTACGGTCCTCCAGACCCACAAAATGGTTCTGCAGGTAGGACTCCAGCTTGCGGCGCTGTTCCGCCACATCGGAGAAGTCGATGAAGAATCGAGAGCACATGTATCTCTGCAAGAGCTTCATCTCAGCTTCTGACGCGGCCCGGAAACCTCGTACCAGCAGGTGGCAGTACTTCAGCAAACCTCCGCCGCGGATCTCCTCCGGGTTCCGCGTGCAGATCAGCTTCCTCCGCAGGTGGTCCAGGGCGACCCCGATGTCGCCGTAAACGCTCTCCCCCACGATGGAGGGGTGGAAGGTCTCAGCCATGGGGTTCTCCGAGCACTCGTAGAAGAGCAGAAGAGAGTCCAGGCGGATCTGGAAGGAGTCCACGCTGAACTCGAACTGACGCCGGAGCGAATCGACGAACTTCAGCTCCACGTTCTTCCCTCTGTTGTTGGAGAGAGAGATTAAACTCCAGCGGTCTGAGTCGTTGCAGACCTTCACCATCTTCTGCACATATGCCTCCTGAGGAGAGATGAGGAGATGTTTGAGGAAGAATGAGTGAAACGATGAAGATTTAACGGGTTAACTGAACAACAAGGTCTTCATCTGTTCTTCTTAAATTATCTCTACAAAAACTCTCAGCTATAAGTTATAATTCATCATGTGAAGAATTTGACGTGAGAGTAAAGATGCTTTGCACACACACACACACACACACACACGCACACACACACACACACACACACACACACACATTAACACAGTTAATGGTGTAACTGAGGTTAAACATCTCTCCAGAGGCGCAATGCTTGCGCACCTTTGCAAAACACGAACCCGCAACCTTTCACAAACCAGCCCAGCTCTTACACCACATGTACATGTGAGTAAATGTAAGTCACCAGACGTGATGGCGAGACTCTTACCTTTAACGTCAGCGGAGTTATTTTCTCTTTATTTACGCATTCAGGAAGGAAATCCAGGAGGGAGTGCAGAACAATGTCTTTGACGGTCTGAAACTCGTCTTCTCCTTTCAGGTCCGCGCAGAAGATAAGGTCCAGGTCCTTGTAGCCCAAACCGCTGTCCTCGTGCAGGACGTGACTGGCCGCGGAACCGTTCAGCCGAACCTCCCGGACGTGGATCTTGCGCTCTTCCATGCGGCAGCGCACCGCTTTCACGATGTCCCGAGGCTTCATCTCCAGCGTGGGGAAGTTCCATTTGCCGTGAATGGGAATGTGTTCCGTGAGGATGGCGTCCAGGCGCGTCACCTGCTCCCAGTTCAGCACGCAGAGGTCAGTGCGGCTCACCAGCGGCTCTTCCATAGCGATTAATGGAGATCAGGGTGATACAGTCCTGGAGTCTCACATCACTTTCGCCATGTCACGGGAGATGCGGAACTTACAGCGGCGTTCAATCCTCCGATAACGTTAGTAAAATGTCTTCATCTGATATGTATGAAATATAAGGAGTAATAACACTCGTATCCGGGTGAGTTTCTGTGCGCGCGCTGCTGCGTCTCACCTCTGTGCGTAAATCCTCGCCAGATGCCCCGTGTGCGCACAGCGCTGCGTCCGGCGGCGGACGCGGGTTCTCACGGCTCTCCGGGGGCCGTGAGGATCAGACCCCCGCGTTTAATTCCTGCATCCTGTCTTCTGTCTCCGTTTAAAGGGGCTTGGAGAGGAACAAAAGCGCGCCTTTCCAAAATAATGCCAAAATAATAGCCAGAGACACCGTCAGTCTTCTTACCCAAAGTGAGTCTGCGCACCTTGAGTCTTTACATGTTGCTTTTCTTTCTGTAAAATAATGAATGCAATGAAATGACATGTTTTATTAAACCAGCATGGCTGTTAAATGCGCAGCAGTTTAATACTGATGAGAAAAACGCACAGAATGGACACGTTTAAACGCAGGCACTCATATCTGCAGCTCCTACCGTGGCTTTGCGCGCTGTTGCTCCTGTCATCTCAGCTGCACAGCGAACATTCACCCTGAACTGAAGAAGAGTGACGCTGAACATGATTGACAGGTGAGCAAACCAATCCAGACCAGTTCCATCACCCACAGTTTAACAGAGGAGGACTAGCTGAGCAGGTACGAACATTTATTCTGTTTGTTTTATATGTTTGTGTGCCACGGACAAAATACTTGTGAATGTTTGCCCAAGTTTAATTAATATTGTGTATTAAAATATGACATAGGATAAAAACAATGCATCATTAAGTAACTTCAAAAAGCAACCATGTAAAGAAAAATTAATGTCACACTATATGAACTCATTTAAAGTGACAAGACAAGAAAAATCGAGTTTTTGTCTGTAGATAACAGGGAACCTCAATACTGCCATCTAGAGGTGCGCCCGACACTCATTTTAACTAACATTTTAATACACATAAAAACACATTAGTTTTGGGTTAATGTTAGGGTTGAGGTGTGTGTGTGTGTGTGTGTGTGTGTGTGTGTGTGTGTGTAAATCATGTCAGGTCAGGCTATATGTCACCCAGAATCCATCAGGGCAGGTGAACCTGCGTCACAGAGCTAACAGCCAATAAAGACAAATGCTAATCTGAATTATTTCAGATTAGCATTTACACCGTGACTCTCACACACTCTGAATGTGTGACTGTATTAACACAGAAAGAGAATGAAAGAGGGTGTTTAGGGTAACAATCTAAACACTATTTACTGTTACTGCACGATGCATGATTAACAAAATCTGTTTAAATGTAAAACTGTGTTGGACAACACAGCCAAACTCTCTCTCTCTCTCCCCTTTAGATGAAGTCGAACCTCAGTGTAAACATCCCTTTTGATTGGCTTGTGGTTTGTGACAGCTCATGTATGTGCTGTGTGTGTGTTTGTGTGTGAATGTGGCAAAGGAAATAAATAAGAGATGTGATATTACAATGCAAAAGTATTTCTTACATCAATTCCTGGTAAATCAGAAAGAATGTTTCACAAATGAAACATTTGGACTATGATTTATAAATGATTAAGGTTATTATGGTCATTTTATTCGTCACATACATAATCTTACACTGTATGATATGTAGTCAAACGCAGTCATGAGTTCATGAGGAAGGGTGTGTGTGTGTGTGTGTGTGTGTGTGTGTTCCTCATTCAACATGATAAGTTTAACTTAAAAACAAGTCTTAAGCAACTTGCACCGTCAGCAAATATATATATATATATAACAAATATACACAAATATATATACATATATATTTGTGTGTGAGTGTGTGTGTGTTTTATAGGCTTTAATGGCAGTTATGGTAACTGACCTTTTGTAAAACAGGAAATTATGCTGAAATATTCTTACTTCTTTGTCTTCTTACATTTGCATCTTGTTTTGTCTTTTTTTATAACAAAAATAAATAAATAAACAGTATAAATATTTATTAAATCCTAGAGTTAAAAAAGTGACACCTTATACTCACAATTACAAAACAATGCACAGACAGTTTAGAACTCAAATCCAAACACTGATGATTTCCTAATACACAAATCTTTAAAACATGTTTGATTTTCTGTTTCATCTGTTTTGTCTTGTCACACGCAAGCGATTGCTGTGTTCACTGAAGATATGTTCAGATGTTCAGAGATAGATATAGAGATCTATAGATTTGATAAAATGTGTTTTGGTTATCAGTGTGTAACAGACAGGGCCAATAAAACTGAGTGCTGAAAAAGTGTGAGTGTGTCTTCTGTGCATTTTAAAGGTGTAGTTTTGTGGGACAGTGTGTGCTGTAATATTGTCAGTGTTGTGGAATATTGAGTGACCCCTGCAGACTGGTGGCTGTTTATAGCAGTGGAGGAAGTGAAACAGTTCTGCTGCAATAGCATGTTGTTACCGTATTGTGTTTCCTGATTGTGTGTGGTTTCACAACACACACACACACACACACACACACACAGAGCAGGACAAATGACAAATACTCAAGTTGTGTATATCAGTCATTTATGTATCTCTATGCATCTCTCTGTCTCTGCTGAACACACTCTGCTGAAAATATCATTATTTTAAACACACATGTACAGTAGGATCTTAATGAGAACTGAAAGATAATACAATCTCAACACAGGGTTTCATTAGTGTGAGCCTGTTAACCCCTGCTGGTGGGTAACGTAACTACACCCTAAAATCATTCTCTTCTGACTGCCTTTTAAGTAAAGCCATGCATTTTTATAGATGTATGAAATCTTTACAGACAGCAGTGCTTCTGTTAATAACACACAGATTCTTGTCTTAGTAACTTGTAACTCCTGAAAATAACTAAACTATATTAAACTGGTTCTGCTGTCTGTGGTGAGTTGTCATGTTGTTAATTAAAATTACATGTAGTTACTGTTATTGTATGTTATAATAAAATACAGTACGTACAGTATGTCAGTAGGGTGTGATATGGCTGCTACTGTAATATATAACATATTTGTGTCCCAACAAAACATTATTACATGTGTCTCATCTAATAAAGATGGTTACCTCTGTTATTGCAGTGGGCCTGTCTTTTATTTTTTATAAAGCAATGGCACAATGTTTGTCAAAGATTTACACACTTTCTCTTTAAACACTTCCTGTCTGTTATTTCATAAATAAAGTCTCTCCCCTCTGCAGTTTATTGTGGGATTATTTCACCAGTATGTCTCGTGGCGCCCCCTACTGGTGACAGAAAGAACAACCTTTATAAAGGTTCATTATAATTCCCTGTAAACCTAATTTAAAGGAATTATTATACGAAATATTACAATTAGACATTATAATATAATGCAATAGTTATATATGAATATATTATTAATATAATTATATCAACGAATGAAATGAACGTGTGTGACATTATAATAAAGGATCAAGCAGAAGAGCCTAAAACCAACATTGTACTTCCGGTGGATGAACTTCCGGTGGGTGTATTTGAGGCGTTTAGCGCCAGTAATGGATCAGAAACGACACGTTTGGATCAGACTGTCTGTCAGTAAATGTGAATTATGTCTGTCTGTAAATGTGAATTAAGGCTGTTACACATAAATCAGACGAAACCATTTTGACATTAACGCGTCTCACGCGCGTGCACAACCCACGCGTGTCACCACCGGCGCGCGCACGCAGCACCTGACGCACGCGCGAGGTGAGACACGTTCACGCACATTTATGTTCATGTTTATGCGAATTTTATTTTTTTGTATTTTAAGTGAAAGTTTTTCAGTGCATTTTTGATTTAGAGCGTAAAGATTTATTTACACATTACAAACAGACACGATTCAATGTAATTGAAACATTTTTATTGATGCTGATAGTGCAGAGAAACTGTTTAGAGAAAAGAATCATAACACAAGAATTCATAAGTCATTAACGTGACAAAACAGCTTCATAATCTGCCATTATCCCTCACATACATATAACCCTCAAAAATCTCACATCTTCAGATTTTGGTTTTGGATCTTGGTGTATTTGCAGTGTGTCAGACCTTAATTTCTTGTTGCATGAATTTAAAGTGTAATCCCATATCCCAAGTTGTTGTTTTAAGGAAATGATAAACAGGGCAACAGAAAGACAACATCAGACTCCACTGTTTGCTGGATTAACACTGTTGTTTGACGATGACGTGAGCACATCCGTGAACCTGAGTCAGCTGAGGACAGTCAAACGATGCCAGAAGTTTCTGAGGGCCACAACGCGTGGGAACAAACCTCTCCGTCAGGCACACTGTGGCGTGTCCTGCAACATCACTGCAGAGGAAGACAGGGGTTACATAAACACTGGGAGTGTGTTTATCAATTAGAATTTATATACATTAGTGAGGACAGAATAATGCAACGCAGCTAATATAGTGTTAATATAATGCTTCATTGTGAAATGAGTTTCATACCCATAGCTAACTATTCTTGGGTGCTTTAGTCCCAGTCCCTCAAACCGGAATAGCACATTTTTCAGCATGCAGGGCAGTGGATTCTGGAATGTGACTTTAACCGGCACCTCCTGACCCATGATGGCATCACAGGTGGGCTGAAAGAACCGCATACCAGCTGCATTAATTCTTTGCCATTTATAAAACAATTGGGCAAAACATGCCTGGCCAGTTTTAGACGTAAACTCACAGTAAGAACCAGATCTGGTGTGCGCAGTCTGAACCCGAACTGAGTGGCCAGAACTTGTTTAGTTTCAGCCACACGTCCATAGAGATGAAGCAT
>JBAJNP010006511.1:0-25345 GCA_036877545.1 Yasuhikotakia modesta | reverse complement strand
CATCCACACAATTGACCAAACACCACACCCAATTACAGAATACCCCAGTTTGTTTGCAAAATCAAATTATTCAAAACTATACACATATTTTTAAAAATGCTATTTTGTTGTCATGTCACTAAAACAGTCTTTAAAACAATCTAACACAAAATACTGTATAAAATACATACACTTACAGTAACTGTAGGAACAAACTAAAGCAACAATAAAAATTACTCTAGGCATCATGAGAAAAACTCTTCTATTGGCTTCAGAAAGGGGGAGTGTGGCAGAAGGTACAGGACAGGGAATTTAGGATGCTGGTGAGACCAATTTTGGACCAGAGCAGATTGGTGGAAAGATGCATTGTCCCAGACTAATGAAAGAAACTACACTGGAAAAACAATGCCCTGGTAAACTGAAATCACAAAGAATATGTCACCTGAATATTCACTAAAGGTCTGCTCTAGATGCCTTATTTCACCCATTAAAATCCAGGTATATGCATTTAACATTTTGTAATTATTTACTTTTCACATCTGGCTTTTATCTAGGGCACTTTTAATGCATTTATACTTATGACCTTTGTACTGTTAGCACAAGGCTGTGCCATTATGCTGCAGTAACACTGTTGATATTGACAGGCAACATTACAGTTCAATTTTCCGAGTGTACTAATAAAACACTGGACACAATACAGCAATATCTTTCTTTTTGAGTAGCAGAACACTTTTGTGTGATGTATATTACAATTCACCACTTTAAAAACATAGTATTTAATTCTCGCTCTATTTTCTAAATATTTCTGACACTATTTGACATTTTGTAACATGCTGGTCACATTTATGAGCTGTTCCACTTCGTCAATAAACTTACAACACTCACTACCAGTCAAGTCTGAACACAGTTTGTTTATCACAACCCTTTTACTGCAGTCTAAAGGCTTTTGCTTAAAAGTATCTGTGTCATATATCAAATATCAGTCAAATATCAATGTTGTTGCATTTACACAACAAACTTTTTAATAGAAATGAGTTGGGCTAAAAAGTGAAGGCAAGGAAGTTCCTTTAAAACAGTTTAAAAAGCATCCCATTTTTGAGGATTTACCTCACTCAGAATATGAGGTACAATATGACTTTTTATTATTAATGTGGAAAATAAAGTGTGGAAAATAACAAAAAGATTAGGTGTACCAAACCTTTGAGTGTAGACTGTTACTTAAGTAAAAATGCATAAGTATATCTCGTGTATAGCTAACTGTCACCAGGTGGCGCTGTTCCATACTGCCACTCTCACAGGGTAGATCTTCAGGGGGCCTGGATTGCTCCCATTAACATTTGCCCCCGGACAGAAAAAAGGAAACATCCTCTCAGTAAAATGATCCTTAAATGTGTAAATTGATGTCATGTCCACTGAGTCAAAGAAATTGACCTCCCCTGCATCATAGTCAATCTTTACTCGCACCCGTTCCAGGTGACCCTTCACCTTAAGCGGGGTATGTGGGGTAGTCATGGCTGTGTACTTCCCATCTGAGAGGGCGATGGTCCAGAATCCCCCTTCTGGACAGCCTGAGATTTTGCCTTTCCTGGCTATGGATGCCTTGACCACACCTATGACCCAGTCATTGTTTTGGCTCACGTCCACCTCCCAGGAATGGCATCCTGAGGTGAAACTCTTGGATCCCAGCACAAAAACGAAGTGGTCGAAGCGCTCCGGGTTGTTAGGCAGCTGTTTCATGGTCCCTGTGTTAGAAACACTTGTCAGGTTCTTGCTGAGAGACAAACAGGGATAAGCTGTGTTGGGGTCCAGAGTCACCAGAGCTAAATGATGGAAAGAAAGTGTTTAGTTTAATTTTGTTTGATTAACCTAACAACAACACCACTAAACTGGACAACAAAATTAGCCTTTTTTAATTATTTAAAATATTTATAATTATTTAAAATATTTCAGCTAAATTTGTAACTTATGAATTGAATGAAAATGGAGAATTTTACTCGGTATTAACTGAAAACTTACTGTGTTCCACCATGTCCTGCATTTTTTCCCAAACTGTGAACTTCAGAGAACTGATGTGTTCTGCAACATTGATAAGACATTCCGGAACAGATTCTGGTTCCTGAAACATTACCTCAGCTCTGTAATGATAGACAATCTGTTTATTTTTCTGTTGTTCAAATATATACATCCAAAACTGTATTTTAAAAAAAGAGTTACAATTACCTCTTTTTCACATTATTGTAGTTCTGTGGAAAACAGTCAGAGATCTGTTACTTTAACATTTGTAGCTTACAAAGGTGATAAGATCAGTTGACAGTTCAAACACAGTTACCTGCAAAAAGACACTGTTGTCATTAGCAATCTCATTTTCAATGGCCACAACCGCATGAGAGAAGGTGAGAATATCACGAGTGATGGCATCTGACTTTTTCTTTATCGTCTGTTTTTTTGCTTCTTCCTCTTTTGTCAAAAAAGCGATTCTTGCTGTCTCCTCTTTCAGAAGAAACTGACGGAGCTCCTCAAACTCCTCATGAATTTGTTTCTCAGTCTGTTGCCTTTGATTCTGTCAGATGTAACATACAAATAAACCGCCAGTTTCTGTTAGTGTATAACAGCAGTGTTAGTCTAATAGTGCAGTAGCTCTGAAACTGTGTTGTTACCTTGATGTGGACCGTGATGTCATCACATTCCTGTTTGGCTTCATAGAGACGTCTCAGATTTTTTTTAATAGGGTCAACAATCTGTCGCATTTCCTCCTAGGGAAAGACACACAGGACCCTGTGTAAAGCTACTAAACTGTTGTATTAAAGTATTAAACTAGTACTGTAAATTACTATGTCCACAATTGTAATTAAGTACATAACTGCCGAATTAAACAAGATCAACTGTATTTTTTTGTGGGCAAATCCAGAGGTCTTAGAAAGCAGAAAGCACACATGGCATTAAAGGAATTTTTACATATGTAGTATAATAATAATAAAGACTCAATGAGAATCATCACTAAGAATAATGGGAATTACAAAACCTCTCAAAACATTTAGACACACAACATACCTGTGTAAAATTTCAAGAAAATAGTCCCAATGCAAACAAAATCTGAAACATGGTAAGAAAAACTACACAAGTGCTAAACAGATGTTACCTTAAGATCATTTGCTGCCTCTTCTATAGGACACACACTGTGACCTTGATGTTTCTTTGATGTTTGACAAACGCAACAGAGAACCTCTTGATCAGTCTGGCAAAACAGTTTGAGTCCCTCCCCATGAGTAGCACAAAGCGCCTCTGATTTGGAGCTACTGTTGACTAAATCTGACCTTGCTCCCGCAGGTACTTTCTCCTGTAAGATGGCATCACACACGTTCTTCAAAGCCAGACTCACTGTGGGTTCCGTCAGAGAACATTTTCTTCTGCAGACTGGACATTCCCGCTTGGCTGCTTTCTTGTTCCAGAAGTGCTGGAGACAGAGACGACAGAAGCTGTGACTGCACTTGAGCACCACAGGATCAGCAAAAATCTCGCAGCAGATCGGACAAGAGAGTTCGTCCTCCAAAGCAGACTTTGAGTGCGATGACACAGCCCTTGGACGTAGGGCTGAGGTGACCTTAGTGCTTGGCAGGGTGTTGGCTCTTCCAGGTTGAGAAGAAGCCCTCGGTCTTAAGGGCATGGCTGCGTGATGTTGCTCAAGTTTAGTCCTCTGGTTTGGACACAGGAACACTTGATAGGGCCGCGATGTATCTGCTGTTAAATTATATTTTCTGTTCACCTGTATTTGTTGAACTAGATCACAAGACTACACCACTAGCAGCCACACATTCCAGGAACAAGGCTGTTCTTAGGCAATAATGACCTTTTATAGTTGTGACCATCCTTAACTTAAATTCTAAGAAGGCAGTTTTGACCACACCTCATCCTCAGTGTTTGTCTAATATTAGGTCTTGGTTCATGACTAGATCAACTGGTGCTTAAGGGGAAAACAAGTTTTGCCATTCATCCGTGAAATGTTTGGTGTAAGCATTATTGTTTTGGATACTTGGGCAGTGTGAGGGGTTGCAACAGAACAATATTTTTCCAAATGCTGAACTCTATGCGGCAATGATACTTGTGGGTGTTTTTCTTTTGTTTAACTAGAGACATTTTTGGTTCCATGGACTTTCACTAGAAGAAACTTTCACTAATTTGCCTACTAAGAAAGTTGAACACTGGATATACACGTATAATCTTTTTCTGAATGCTGTGAATGCATCTTTCCCATCAGAATTTTGTATTGTGTTTGACAGCCTTGTGTTATGGAAGTTACATTTCTCACACATTTTTCACAACATTATACATCTATATAGAGAAGTATATTTTAGCTAGTATTGTAGTATTGTACAAATGATGCAATTCTCACACTTTTTCATAATTTTACAAAATAGAAGTTTTACTGAAAAATATAAAATGGATATTTGTTCTTCACCTCAGGACATCTTAAAAACATACAAACATCATACAAGACAAGTAAGGTTTAATGTTTAGATTATTATTTAAAATGTTAAATATGTTAAATATGTTGAAAAATCTATGATGTATTTCTGTATTTAAAGTACTTTAACATTTGGAAAAAGTTACACTAGTTACAAGACTAAGTGTACAACTTACAACTGTAAAAGTACAACTTACAACTGTGGTTCCAGTCACTCACCGATACAGTTTTGAAGCCAGAGCAGATACAGAGAACACTCATGTAAAATGCCCTTGATGAGGTTATTCAATGAAGGAGAACAAACCCAATGTTTCAATAAACAACTGTAATGAGCAAAACATTACAGCAAACATTCCACTGCATAAAAACACACAAAAATTAGTTCATTTTAATGTTTAATGAGAAATCGATCTAACAAATAACAATACAATTTGGTGCAATACAATTTCTGCCTTTAAAAAAAAGAATGAACAGACTTATAACATGATTATTGCCATATAAAGTTACAGTGTAACATGAACCCATTAAAACCATGACCTCATCAGTGTAAACTATAAAACAGCATCTAAATATGTTTAAAAAGCATAAAATGACAAGTGTCAAAAATAAGTGAAGCACAAGATACAGTATGTTCAGGCCACAACCAATGTTTTACAGCAAGTTACACCAAAACATTTTAACTGTTGTTTGCTCTGGTCCTTTAAACATTAACTCATATCATCTAGACAAAGAATTTCGGCTAAATAGTCAAAGAAATATAACAGCTGATGATTTTACATATCAGATTTCATTGTTCCTATGGTGCAGGTGTGAAAAACTTCACTGCATTGTTGAACTGTCTGGTTAAGAGTAATTATTTCTCTTCCACTAACTGCATAAGACATGATCTGTGCACAACAACTACGCCTTGTCACATTTTAAACACTTAATGACTGTAGTGTATCTTCTACACCTAATTTACTCTATTTATGTAATTCTTCATGTAGGACAGGGTGATAAAACAAAGCACCCCCAGGGGGCCCAAAAGGTTCTAAGGTGTCCCCAAAATGTTTTAGAGAAAATCTGGCTCTTCTCATGAACATAGTAATGGGCATGACAGTAAAACGTGGACATAAACAAGATTTGTGAAAGTTGCTGCAGTACAAATATTTGGAATTTAAATGTTTCTCTCCAAATTTTTTACATCCAGCACTTCTTGTGCAGTAAGCTTATCCAATTATTTAGGTTTAAAAACAATGTTTTTATATCACACCTACTATTTAACCACTGTCATTAAGATGGACTTATACATAAAAATATATAGATGGAAATTTTAGAAAGGGGTCTCTCACAAAAGCTCTCAACTTTTGGGTCATAAAATTTGAAAACCCCAATTGAAATCATGGAATTCTTGGTCACTCATAAATGTTCACAGATGTCCCCACAGATGTTAAAATACTTGAATAAATAAAATATATGTGGGTAAATTTCTAATATTTTGTTGTGTTATATTGGTGCCTATAAATAAAAAAACTAAACTGCAATATGTGTGTTCAGTTAGTGTAACTGTGTAAAATAAAGTTTTGAACAAAATACTTACTGTTTTATTCTTACAGTAAACATTATGCTTTAAGCAATATCACCCAGCCCTCCTTTCCATATGCTCACCATTATCCTGAAAACAATAAATACTGAAACAGTTGAAATACTGTTTGTAATACTTCACAATACTGCTTTACTGAAAATAAATGATTTGATTACTGATTTCCTAATGTTTGGCATTAGAAGGTAGTGGGTTTTATGTTGCTTTTCTCGTGCCTCTGAAAAGATAACAGCTATTTAAAAGTCACATAACTGGAAATGTAAAGCACTAGAGGTCACTTAAGAACAGATGCATTCCATGTACACTTCATTAGCACAACTTCAAAGCCACTGTAAATCCTTCATGTAGAGAAAACATAATACACAATAATACAGCACATGCTTTATGGAATCAATATAGTATTGATAACACAAATGGTCCATAACTCTGCAAGAGGACAGGGCCGTTCCACACAGTGGGTCACTACAGTGCAGACCAGCACAGCCTCTATTTCTCTGCAGTGTGTGTTGCCTGTGTGTTCTGTGAGCTGTGCCTTACCGTGCAGTTAAAACAGCACAGGGCAACAGTGCAAGTTAAAGTCACAGTATATAACAGAGTAACTTCACAGGCATAGCTGCAGCAAGCACAGTCCCTAAAGTCTTTTATCTGCAGCCAATGCCTGGAGTAAAAAACTCCAAAATTCATGTTGTTGTTAAGTATTCTACCAGTAAGACTTTTTATACATGTGAATAGGCTCGACTTAATCTGAATTTAATTTGAAAACCTAAACCGCATTCAACATAGTGTTAAGATAGATTTCCAGCTAATTAAAACTACACATAGGTGGTTCCAGCGTTCTTAAAAGCATCTTAAATTATGCTTCTAAACAGCACAAAAAAATAAAATGTAAATTATAGTGTTCCTAAAAGCTGTGTTTTCTGGAATTACACGCGACCAACCTTCGCGTCACCTATGGCACCCCAAACATCAAACACAAATTCATCTGGAAACGCAAAGTCACCCAGGGTCTCATCCAAAGCTTCAGCAAACTCGTCTGGGTTCTTTTTGTCCTTTCCAAGTTCCACCATCGTGGCAGCTGTAAAAAACGTGACTGTGAGGAACAGCACTATGTAAACATTGTGTTTATTTTGATGCAGTTTGCAACTGTATAAAAACAGGATTGGAATGAACAATACTTGCAATCATACCAAGTTCACTGTCTCTAATACCCATGTAGCTCTCCAAAAGGTCGTCCACTTTCTCAATAGCTTTTTCTTCAAATGCTGAGGGCTGCAGTACGAAACAATTATAAAACAACATTTGAAAATGCATTATTAATGTTACTGTTTTCAATTTTACTTTCAATTCAGCTTTCATTAGTTTTACCAATAGTTTACGATTAAGCTTTTTTATTATGGACATGTTTCTATTATAGTGCATGGTGCGTTCACCATGAAGGGCAGTTCATGCAGGTCAGTTAAATGGCTATAAGCAGACTTATCTCAAGATCTTCACAAACACAAATGTGCGCTCTGGTAGAGGTGACCCGTTACTGAGATCATAACTCTACCCTTAAGCATGGCACTTAAGCCACAGTCTTACCAGCTCCTCCACAGTGGCTGGTCCTTTAGATCTCAGACGCAGGGTTCCTCTGCCCGTTCCTAATTGTGCAGAGCCTGACCTGCTACCAGACCGCTGGCTGATCATGTCTAACACAAATAACACATTTCAACAATTATTATAGTACATTCTGTTTTGTTTTCAATCTTGTTAAAGAGACACAAACACAAAAAAAGAAATTCACCAAATGCCTTCAACGGTTCCACCAACTTCAGGGCAAAGGTCTTTCCTTTGGGTAATTCCTTCAGCATTTTGGCGACCTCATAATGGCGACAGCCAATAAGAATCTGCCCGTTGATTGACTCGATCATGTCCCCCACGTTGATGACCTGAATGTGATGAATAACGCTGCCTTCTCTGATTCTCTGCAGAACAAATAAGTGGCCATCAGTGTGCAGACCTGTTTTGTTCCATATTTCCCATAGCTCTTACTTACAAATAAAAGAACAAGTAAATACAGAGTTTGTATTGTAGAGTTTTCTTGTCCCAATCAAGACAAAAGAGGGTGAGACATGCATATATAGACATATGACACACACAGGGAGATATTTGAGAGTAATTTGAATTAATTTGAAAGGGAGATATTTAACTTTAATAAACACTAATAATCACCTTAATAAAAGCATAGCCAGCTCCATTGTCAGTGATGGTGAGTCCAAGTGCATCTTCTCCTTTAAAGACCTCCACCTCTTTCCTCTGACCTTTTATGTGAGCAAATATAAAGTCCTCCAAACCAATCTGCCCACCCAAAAGTTTGTCCATATCAACTTTGTGAGTATTCAGTGTGCAAAACATTACCTGAGAATGAGGGTTGTATTAGTCAGCCTCAAATTACATATTAACCTTATTAAAACAAACAGAAAGGTCCTTAAAGGCTGTGTGCACCCTTACCTCTGTTGGAGGTATCCCAAACGCCTCTCCTATCTTGGCGTACAGTTCACGCACATTGCTAAAGCCCTCGATGCGACCAGTGGGGCTGCCATGAGCCAGCTGAGTGTGGAAGATCAGACGAGGTCTCAGGCTGCTCGGTGGAGGTGGCAGGCCTTCCTGAGTCACTCCTTCACCCAGGCTTACCCCACCACCATCCAGTCTATCCAACCCTGAGACATTCAGCCCAGCGCGGATCGGTTCAGCCTCCTCATTTTCTACCAGAGGAGATGCTTTCTTTCTGCGCCCCAATCCAAGAGGCATTTTTTGTGCTGCTGCCTTTGTTTATAGTGCAGACACAAAGTTTCACTGTGGGGGGTTGTGTGCTATCTTTCACAACAAAGATCTGCTGAAAGGCCGCAGCCAGGTGCCCAAATTAAAGAGGAAATCTCTGGCTGTGATCTCTTTAGTTCAACCCATTCACAAGGAAATCTCCACACCTATAATATAAAAAGACACAAACTGAGCTAGAAAGTTGTTGTCGTCTTTGAATTTGTAGTCAATGTAGTGAAAAAGCAACAATATAAGTTTCAGCGAATTTTAAATTAGATCTACTCTAGGGCAATAATAAATTTACCATGTTCTTTTTTATAGACAATCAAAAAGCAAATATTTGTACCCGCCTTACATTACGTGACTACATCGCAACACACGGGACTACTAGCTATTAAAACCGACAAACCAATCCAAGTAGTAAGAGACTACTTTGGCTTATTAAAGTTTCAGTTCTTCGGTCAGGATTAGAGGAGACTGACATGTTTCTATTCCCAGACTGCCCACACAACAGCTAACAACAACGTGAGTTAGCATGTTCCCATCCTGTAGAGATCACACTTACCAAACTACCAGACCGCGTAACCGTGAACAAGCCGAAAGTCAGCTTTAAAGAGCACTCATCGCAGAAGACAGGTGTTGAAATGTAAAATACAAGGGTTTAGGTAGTATGTGCTCCGGTATGTTGAAAGAGGGCGGATATCCCATCACTCAACACAATCTGCAGCCTCTGTTCTTCCTCTAATGACCCGCAGCTGCCTTAAACACACTGCTGCCACCTACAGGCGGGATGGGGTTACTATACCAACTCTCTCTCTCTGCTCCTCAAACAAGTCACAGAAGGGCAAATTAGAAAATAATTGTAATTTGAACAGTAAATTACAAAAACGCATGTCAAAACCCCGTAAAGGCACATGTAGTTATTAAAAGTGTGCTTGTTCCTACAGGTACCTGCACCTATATCCACAAAAATGCCTTTTCTACATATTACCAAATCTGTGGGATTAACAAATCCTATTAAAAGACTTATTTATAGCTGTATTACAAAATAGTAGGCATAAAGCCATTGTTTGCAGGAAACAGCAATAATTATACAAGGGGAAAGGAGTTTGGTAAGAATTAATACATGTAAAGAAAATGTATAAATATACCCTTGAAATCAAACTGATTTTGCATGCAATTCAAATAATTGCCACATATTTTTGTAATTGCTAAGAAAAATCATTTGGAAGATACAATATCCAATAAGCAAACATCCTTCTGGTCTTTGAAATATTGATATACAACAGATGCACAACCAGAATAGCATTTAGCAATAATAAAAATACAATAATAATAACATTATTTTTTAAAACAAATAACATCTTACAATTATCTTAAGGATTGAACTTTTTTAATGTTTATACTGTAGTGTTCATGTAAGCACTAGTTACAGTGGCCTCAACATATATTTAAACTTTTAAACCACAGTGACAGGTATGAATGATACAAATTATCAAACCATTTGGCATTTATTTGTAAGGCAGCACAAGCACACTCTTCAAACAAAATATTTTATAAAGAACTTTTTGAGGTTTAGAATAAAGCATATATTCTGATTTCTGTAATAAGTTTGAAAACAAATTTTATATCTGCATTTCTGTTTGGTGCTGCTAGTAGGGAAACAAAATACATATGCCAACCTTAAGTGTTCAATAATTATAAAAAAAATTTGTGCCTCCAAATACATCTTAAAGCTACACTCCGGACATACTTCTGCAACAAAGATGTCATGATGTATTTGTATTGCAGGGATAAACACCCTAGAGAAAGCCTGAAGTAGATAGCCTGTGTAACCTATCATGGGTCACTCCTAACAGTGAGCGGATGGGTGTTGCCTGAAATATGACATGCAGAGCTCTGAAAGCACTGTCTTGTGAAGTGCCTGAAGCCAATCATTCAGAGTCATAACTGCCACTTTACAGCTGTACCCTCTCCCTACATCCACCATCATTAGGCTTTCACACACACACACACACACACACACACACACACACACACACACACACACACACACACACACACACACACACACACACACACACACACACACACACACACACACACACACAAACACAAACACACACTTCTATACACACAATTTAAGATTTGTAGACGATTCCTTAAAAGATCAAGCACCATTCACAATTGAGCTGAGAACGGCTTAAAATTTTAAACTCCAAACATGTACAAATTTTGATGTTTTGATCTGGAAATTAAAATTGCAATGAATTAAAATGTAGAAGTGTAGCAATGTAGAGAAATTTCTTTTTTTTCTCTACATATATTTAAAACTACATCTACAGCAGTGTTTTTCATTCTCTGGTGTGAATTAGCCATAAACTATTATTTACACAACATACTGTATAAGGTATTTCCAGCTTTTGAAATGCCACACAACAGAAAGTGGGTTTATGCAAGATAGAAACATTTAACTTCTTTGTTTATAATCCTTCAGTTTAATTTCTCTGAACTGCAATTCAGCAAATCTTTTTCACCTCTAATTCAAATCCAGCTGAATTCTGTGGTAGATCATTTTAGCTGCTCACAGTCTAAACCTGGAAAAAAATGTTAATGTAAAAAACAACACAGTTCATGGAAAAGAAACGTGAAGCAGTAAACACAGGAAGATCAAGACAGGAGTGTTGCAGAGCTTCTGCAGAACTATGAATAAGAGTCCATGCATTACTTCTTAAATTCTTCACAGTGATTTGGAAATGTGCACTGCATTGTAAGTGACGGGGCTATTAATTAAGCTTGACATAGTTTTACATTTCTCAGGGATGCTTTAAAGTTCAGCATCTAAACAAACCAGAAGAGTTCAATCACAGGATGTGTAACAGGTTCTTGTAAAGTGGGAGAGTTTCTCCTGCAGTGATGGCAGTGATCAGGGTGGAAGGATCTGAACCAGAGCGTCCCGAGTACTCTGCACTAATCGGTCTGGAAATGTCACTATGAACTCCAGAACCATGTCTCCTCTCTTTTCAGGACACTTAGACAATGGCAGTCCCTCTCCCACAATCCTCTTCTTCATGCCTGGTTTGATGACATCACGTGATGTCACAGTGACAGTTCTACCGTCCAGAGTAGGAGCGCTGATGCTGCAGCCACACAGAGCCTTGTGCGTGTAATGAAGGTGATTGATGGAGTGGAGAGAGCAGAGAAAAAGAGGGGAAAAGAAAAATTAGAAACTATTAGAAATAATTAGAAATATAAAGTACTGTTCAATTTGCCTAACAAAGATGAAACAGAACCGGTAGCTACAAAAATTAATCACCTGTCATTCACAGTTTTACACATGCCCCCTCTTGCATGTTTGGTTGTTAAATATTTTGTTCAACTAATTTACCATATCTAAATGCACTGTACAAAATGCCACTAACCTTAACCCTAAAATCTCTGAAAAAGAAAGTTAATTATAATGCTAATTAAAGGATATTTATTTATTGTTAAAATGTTCTTTATTAATAAGTGTCTACACTGTAAAGACCATTAATTTGTTTTCCTCAGAATTTCATTGTAAATATACATTATATTAATTTTTAATGTAATTCTATAAACAAGTTTTGCATTAAAAGATGAGTTAATAAATCTAAACAACAAACTTCTTTTACTAAAGGTTAACAAAACTTAACTGGATTATGTTTCAGGACTTCAAGTAACTTTATCTTAGCAGACATTAGACACTCACATCTCTGAGGGATATCTTCACAGAGTAAATGATGTCAGAGCCGTCTCTCCGATAAACAGGGTGTGTCTTGTCCTTCACCACAAACACTATGTCAGCAGGGATGTTGGTTGGCGTCTCGTCTCCCTCTTTGGGAAAGGTAATCTTAGTTCCCTCCTTCCAGCCACGTTTGATGTTTACAGTGAGGATTTTGTCTTCGCTGCGCATGCTGCAGCCATCCGGGTTCAACCTCTTGCGAGAGATCTTCATCTTTTTCGTGCAGCCAGAGAAGACTTCTTCAAGACTCACCTTGAGCTCATGCACAACCGGGGGGTCTTTCTTCTTTTCCCGGCCACCATGTGCACCTGCGACCCGAGACTTAAAGGACCTGGGGAAACCGCCCATTCCTCCCATCCCGAAAGCCGCAAATGGGTCATCAATGTCCATGTCATCATCTATGCCTCCATGGGATCCAAAAAACTGATCAAAAGGGCTACGACCGCCAAAAAACTCTGCAAACATGGCATGTGGATCGCCATGGAAAGTGTAGCTAGGACCATTTCCGCCACCCCCAGAGTGTCCTTTAAGCCCTGTGACAAAAAGATATTTTGTTTATTGCAAACAGTAAATCAAAACATATCCAGCATATAAAAACAGTAGAACCAGCTCACAGGAACCAGGTCACATGGAACAGTTTGAACTCTTATTCTGCAGAACAGAGAGGTTTTCAACAAGTCCCTCGGTGATTCCACACTACACGCTCCTGTGTTTGCAGCATTCAGAGAAAACTCAAATGTCACCAAGCTTAGGTTTTACAGAAATGCTGTAACTGTGGACAGGATTACAGGTTTCTGTGTGCTTTATCTGTGCATGTCACAGTAACAATAAAAGCAGAACAATATGAAAGCAAGTATTGGCATAACAAAGCACAGCAGCAACTGACACCAGCAGAAAAAAACAGCAATACCTGCAAATTACATATTCACTATACATGTATACAAGACTATATCACAGAGACTATATTCATGTTCTATAAGTGATTGCACCAAATTACACCTGTATCTGTAATTATATTTAATCTCAAACTAAATCTATTCTCACAGTGTACTTTGTGTCTGTATATGAAATATCCCGTCCAGTATATGTATAGATATACACTGTAGTTAGGGGTGTCCAACCTCTATCCTGCAGAGTTTAGCTCTAACTTGTCTCAACACATCTGCCATAAAGTTTCTAGTCTGTTTAGTAAGACCTTGATTAACTCGTTCAGATGTATTTAATTTAGGTTAGAGCTAAACTCTGCAGGACACTCGTCCACCAGGACTGGACACCCTTGTTGCACACTACGTAAACTGCTGCTGTGGCCCTCATGGGAATACAAATGTTAGTGTTCTGAAAACGAAACTTATATGGACCACAGCTGGACCAAGTCATATAATTGTGCTGTTTTATCAAAACACTTATAACTAAAAAAAATCCAAAACCTATAAATGTATATAACTACTCTAGTCTTACTACTGTTAAAAACAGTACCAGTAGTACATGATACAAGGTGAAATGTGTTTTTGGGAGGGTCCTTGGAAAATTATCTTCCGTGTAAGGGGTCCCTGACACCCATGAGGGTAAAAAAAACCCTCTACTTAAGTACCTGTATATGTGTGTTTTTTAAATACAGGTACATTTATAATAAAAAGTTTGATACTTTCGAAATCGCCATTAAGTACCCTAACATAAGTAATATGGTATTACTACATAAGTTGCTATTACGGGTGTTACTATCACAGTACTGTCAGGTTTATCTGGTTGGGCAATCACAGATGACGCATGCGACACTCACCATCCTCTCCAAATCTGTCATAGATGTCTTTCTTCTTGGCGTCACTCAGCACATCATAAGCTTCTGCGATCTCTTTAAATTTATCTTCAGCTCCGGCTGATTTGTTTTTGTCGGGATGAAATCTCAACGCTTGTTTTCTATACGCTTTCTTGATCTCCTCATCGGAGGCGCCCTTCTCTATCCCCAAAACCTTGTAATAATCTTTCCCCATCGCAACTCTCTACAAAAACATCACTATCCTTGAACTATATGTTCCCATGTGTATAGAATTCCCAAATAACTGACTGAAACGATCTGCCGGCTGTCAATAACACACCAAGCGCGCGGGGCTGGAGTTCATCAAACTGCCCGTAAGTTATTTATGCAGGTCCTCATTCATTAAACGTAAGCGTCAGCGCTTCTCCGGAATGTGTTATCATTGTTCTGAGACTGTCCTATCTTTTAAAATCGATGTAAAGGTTAAAATACACACAAAAAGGTCTTCAACGGTACTGTACAGACTGTACTCTAGTTGTCAACGTCGCTGACCGTCCGCAGAAAGTCCGAGAAGAACCGCTTGTTCGGGTGGTGTAGGAACAGGCGTTGCCGTGAATGTAGCGCCCTCTGTGGACTGGAGTGAAAGCGGTGGATTACAGCAAAATAATACAACATTTAAAATTGTACAAAATAAAGAAACACATTCTAATAAAATGCAATAGATAATAACATTTATATTTATTTTTGCAGATTATACATATATCATACACAAACTAATTGTGAATTTTTGTGGATTTGACTAGGTAAATTTAAAAGAGCATTGCATTTTAAACTGCAATCTGTATGTGGGACATGTTGCCAGTTACCTTTATATTTTAAAAAAGCTAAAAAAAAAACCTCACAATGAAAATAAAGGCACAATGAAAGGTTGTATAAACATGTCTAAAGAAAATATGTGGAGAATTTATAATTCAACAATGTGGTAACAGTAGTAACAATGTAGTTGTTCTAGAATGTCTTAATTGCTCACTTAATTGCAACGTCTTAAGTGCTCACTGAACTAAATACATTAGACAAAACTTTATTAATATATACCAAAAATGATGTGTCATTGTTACGTGAGGCTTCATGTTCTTAATGAATTAAACATTTATTCATAGTTCTAGGTTGTGGAAAAGCTAGTGTAAATCTCTCATCAAGACACTGTATCATTGCAAAGCAAAATGTTGTAGTAAGGAAATATGAGCTCTTGTTTGATTCCACGCATGCATGTTTAGAACAGCATGATCATCAGAGGGTAATGTCACAAAACAAATATAGGCTGCCTTCACATGCACTAGACTTAAGATATCATTTCACATCATCAGTGTGCATATAATTTATGACAGAATATATCAAATATATGTACAGAAATATGAGGATTATATGATGCATATATATATATATATATATATGAGGTGTTTGTAATAAATAATAATATAATATAATATAATGTGTCAAAACGTGTGTGTGCTTGTGTGTAAAGAAAACATATATAAATATATATGTTTTCTTTACACACACGCATGGGGTGGAATGGGGAAAAGACCAGGTACTTAGGTTACCTGAAGCGCTACTGCGCAATATGTCACAGCACAATCCATGAGGCTTTTGGCTTAGACATGATGTTGCCTCCTTCTTAGATTCTCTTATAAACAAATGAGTCAACAGCATGTCATTATGCTTGGCGTTTCAATTCAAACGAATTTCTAAAGAGATCTCAACAGTGTCTCACACGGTGCTTAGATGAGTCATGATAAATCTACAACAAACAATCTGAGATTTCATTGTGAACTCAAACATTTATTTTTACAATAGACTTTTTAAAAATGTATTTATCTGTATCTCTTATGAAAAGAATGTTACATTCAGATGTGATTTTGGCCTTGTTTGCAAACATTGCCCTGATACAAGAAAACAATCTGACAACATTTTTAAATGATAAGTTAGAAACTTGGCTTCATTTTTGAGTAATTTTTGGTATGTTCTGTATTTATTTTTTGTTTGTGCAATTGCACATTCCTTAAGGCTTTTGAACAGGTGGTGGAATCAAATCGTTTCTGTAAATAACCCAGATCACTCTGGAAACGTTGCTTATTACGATGATTACTGATCTACTCAGAGCTGACAGACACATATGAGTTGTGTTCGGAGAAGACCTGCCCAGACCCAATGTAAGAACCTCTAGGGTCCCCAGGAGTGGCTACTCTGATCAGGCCAAATCCAATCTTGTGACCACAAACATTGTGACAGATACATAATTAAACTGACTAATAAATAAGCTGAATACTTAACCCCTCCACTTATTCCAACTTAACTGGTAGTGTTTGTAAGACACGTTATTGATGATTTGTGAATATCACCACAGAGTCATCTCCCCAGTATTTTACCTCCAGTGCAAATGTAAATAAATAACAAGGGCGGGGTACCACCTAACCAGTCTGTTTTTAATATACTAATGTTATTTTATTATATTAATATTTTTAATATTAAAGTGGAGAAAAAAACTATAGAGTTTCTATTTGGGTCCCACAATTGGGGACGATTTATGGCTAATTTGATACGTAGATGATCACTGCTTTGCTCTTGGGTGGGCACCATACTAACCACGCTGTATGGTACACGTCACCCAGATCCCCTGTATGGGAAAGTGGTGACATGAAGCCAAGCCTACTGGATTGGTTTGAGTCCCACAAGGTCACAGTGCTGGCATTCGGCTAAGCAGGCATGTAAATTTAGCTTCATGAAAGGCATCTCATGGATTATGTCTTGGGACTCTCAGATTTCATCTTCAGAGGAGCAACCATAATGTAGGAAGAGCTAGTTTCTGGGTGTCCAACCTTCAGGTGTTAAGAGGGGGAGATATTTCAATCACACTGCAGTCTCTGTCACTTCATGTCACATCTCTCTTTGTCTGTATGCACCAGAGAGGAACTTTGAGGAACTTTTGAATTGGACCTTGTATTAATTATGAAGATCTGAGGAAGAGTAATAGGTTGTGACAACTGAGGTGTGACAGAAAAGTCTATAATACGGGATCCATTGTGTGACATTTGAGCAGGTGTCATGGACGCATTAGCTTTAGAGGCAAAAGGTGCTAAGAATGAAAGCGCACCGGCTCCTGCACCCCCCAAACCAAGACCAAAACCTCCCAAAAAAGCCAAACGAATCGTTTACTTTGAGGTGGAGATCCTGGATGCCAGGACCAGGGAGAAACTATTGCTACTGGATAAGGTAAGGCTGTAGGGGGTAATGCAATGTAGTTACAGCTTAAATATGAAATATAATAAACAAAATGAATGTATGAGTTAATATATCTAGATGTGAATGCAATACAGAGAAGTAAAGAAACCATTTGTATAAGCTGTTATTAAATACAGATGGCTACAATTATGATCATAACTATTGCGCATGCCGTAGATTTGTAGTAAGGAGGTTTTGCAGTAGTCATGTTGCTTTTGAAAGATGGGAATGTCTCCTTGAGCTTCCAGGAATTCCTTTGTGAACTAAGCCATGTGTGCCAGAGTACAATAAATTTGATTTATCCCTGCATAAGATACTTGCCAGAGTTGCAACAGCAGAGACTGTTAAACATTGTATTGCAATAAATATATGTGTACATAATATAGACAAATACAGTATACAAAACAATAGATTATACAGAGCCTATACAGAAAATATTAACAGAATACAAATCAATAAAAACAGTAAATTCCTGTATTAGGATTTTAAAATTAAGAAACATTAAGTTTTGTGCATTTTCTTTCCTTTAACAAAATGTTAAATTGGTTTAGACACTCACCTGGAACACAAATACAGTATTTAGGTGGAAATACAATGCTGAAGATATTTAGAAAGCTTCTTTTTATCTTTCTGCAGGTGGAGCCAACATCAACTATTTTGGACATTAAGTCTATGTTCCACAAGTCAAGTAAGCTCTTCTCTCTGCTGAAGAACCCATGAGGCTGCAAAAAACCTGTCTTTAAATAGCTTTTTGAAAGGAAGACGATAAGTTGATGACATTGAAATAATGGTTATAGCAAAGTCTTACATGTCAGGCTTCAATTTCCACAGATCCACAGTGGTATCCTGCCAGACAGTCTTTATGCCTGGACCCGAGTGAGTAGATCTGCTTTTGTGTATTATGCACACACACACACACACACACACACACACACACACACATGTATATGTAATGTAAAATGTATATGAACATACATATGGTGTATATTACATACACTATATATATTGTAATATACTACATATTTTACAGTATATATAGCCTAAACACACATAATATAATTATTATAATAATAATGATTCATGATGGTTGTTTTCAGAAGGAAAACCCTTGCGAGATGAGGAAATCCTGCAGGAGCTCCCTGTGGGAACCACTGCAACCTTCTACTTCAGGGACTTGGGAGCCCAGATTTCCTGGGGAACTGTAAGTGCTCACACCATAACATCTAAAATGCACACCCTGTTTACTAGAAATGGACCATATAAACCAATAGGAGAGATGGGTTGACTAACTGGCTAAAAAAATGGCAATATAAAAAGACAGAAGAGACCAGTTGTCAAAGCTAAAAAGTTGTTGAAATGTTAATGTTAGTAAATTATTATTTATCACACACATAACTATGAACAAATAACAGTTCATAAAACAAACTCTGGGCGGTTTATAGTTGTCAGGTATAATGCACATTGTTACAGAATGTAAAGTCACTGGTGTGTGTTTATTAGCTTTTTACAGCAGCTTTAATGTGGCTCATCCAATCATAGCTTATAGTCATAACTGATTCTTTAATAATCTCATTTGATCTTACAGTGTGTTATAGGGCAAAAGTAGGATTTTATTTAGGCAGCACAGGTGAAGCTCAGGCCTTCTCTGGTTCAGTTTCTCTCACCTCTCTAGTTAGCAATCCTCTTTCTCAGAACATGTAATCTCTCTGGCCCCATTTCCCCTCAGGTGTTGATCCCATTCACCTCCTGTTCACCTTCTGTAGATGTAGCGCCCATGCCCACCGGTCCCATGCGCAGGATGACAGACACATGTGTGGCATAGGGACAAAGGCACATCCTTTCCAAGAGTGGCTGAAGTTTATTTTTATCAGCCCCTGGTCATTTTAGTATGTCTGTATGTGGCACATTCAGGTGTGGAAATTATGCGGAACATGATTGCACAGAATTGGGAATACTTGACTCTGATTGGTCAGTCGCAACATTCCAATGTCTTTTATAACCGACAGCAACTGCTGAAAATTGTGGCTCATATCAAATGTAAAGGGGACATTTATTAAAGGCACAGCCAAAAAGCACATGTTTAAATCTAGGAATGAAAATGAATGAAAAAAAACATTTTAATAATTTTTTAATACTGTTATTCCTGTTGCAGGTGTTCCTGGTCGAGTGCATTGGACCGCTTGTCATATACCTGCTGTTTTATTTTAGACTGCCTCTTATCTACTCCCCCAAATATGACTTCACCACCAGTAAACATTGGGTTGTGCAGTAAGTATAGTAAGTTGAATAATAATATTGTCCTTAGGTGAGTGGTTTTGCTTTAGGTCTGTTGGATTCAGTCCATGGACAGCGGGAACAGTGTCTTCTAACACTGCACCAACTGCTCCAGCAGGACCCCAGCAGGAGTATTTTAACAATTATGTTGCCAAATGTTTTGACTCAGGAATAAACATTTATTTTATGATCTGGTATTAAACTGAACTGTTTGACCTCCAGCTTTTCACAGACATCTGTTTCTTGTTGTCAGTATTGCCTGCCTGTGCCACTCCTTCCATTATGTGAAGCGAATCTTGGAGACAATGTTTGTCCATCGTTTTTGTCATGGCACTATGCCCCTGCGCAACATTTTCAAAGTAAGTGTGCATCACATTTGTGATATATTTGCTTTATATTTCTTGAAGTTCACTTACATGTTGTTGTTCCTGTGTGATGTTACTTTATTGTGCGGAGATTGTGCCACCATTTTTAATATGAAGACAAAACACAAATGCAATTCTACAGCTAAAGTTCACTACTGTCAAAAAAAAACTATCCAAATTAACATATTTTATGACATTTCATACAAAAAAAGCAAATGAATTTAGAATGACACAAGGGTGTATGAATAATGACACTGTTTTCATTATTTAGATATTTGTATTTTATCAGGTATATTAACAGATACTTAAAGTAGGTTTTTGTAGTGTTAACAGAAATATAAAATGTATCTTCTTTCTATAACAGAACTGTTCCTATCACTGGTGCTTTGCAGCATGGATGGCCTACTACATCAATCACCCGCTCTATACACCTCCATGTATGTAATATCTCTAACTACACTTTACAAAATTGTACTTTCATGACTTTCACATATTAGATTCACAGTGTAAATACTCTGAATGCACTGAACTGCTGTCAGTCTGTTTAATGCAGATTATGGAGAAAAACAGGTGAAGATGGCACTTGGAATCTTTCTAGTAAGCACTGCTTATTTCTTGTAACTTTGTTTTGCTTTATATCCTATCAATGCAATTCATATGCTGTTTTTTATTTCTGTAGTTTTGTCAATTGGGAAACTTCTCAATTCACGTCACACTGCGGAATCTTAAACAATCTGGTAAGATCTAACATATAATAATAAAAATAAACCATACCTCTTCATAATATGAAGAACTTGATCATATAAAACAAATAATTTGTTTGTATTTAGGATCTAAGATAAAGAAGATTCCTTACCCGACCAAGAATCCATTTACATGGATTTTTTTACTTGTTTCATGCCCTAACTACACATATGAGGTGAGACCCAGACTGAAGCCTGTCTGGAGGTTTGTTTTTACAATGCTGACCCCTACTGGCCACAATATGGTAAATATGGTAAAACAGAGTGAACGTAACTGAATCTATACTGTGTGGTGTGTCCTATAGCTGGGATCTTGGCTTGGATTCACGCTGATGACGCAGTGTGTTCCCGTGTTATTCTTCACTGTGGTGGGATTTATACAGATGACAGTTTGGGCCAAAGGGAAACACCGCAGCTACCTAAAGGAGTTCAAAGAATATCCCACACTGCGCTCCCCCATCTTACCTTTTATCCTGTAGCAGGAACACACATTTACTGTGCTCGTGTCAGCCAATGTGCTTATCAACAGTAAGGTTTGAAAACATACAGCAACAGCAGAATTTCAAAAGTGACAATCCCATTCATTTTGTCTGTAGAGAAAGACTTAGTCATATAAACTTTTAAAACACATGGTATATAGACATATGATGAGGTTGTTAAACAATAGTGAAAATCTTCTGTAGAAGATTCAAGACACATAAGTGGGTATTGACTTTTGAGGTGTTCACATCTGGGCCACTGTGTCATAAAAACAAAAATATTCATTTTAAGTTTCAAGATTGATATGACCTTTAAAACCGGTTTAGAAACTGGTGAACTTACTAAATCTGCTTTTACTAATGTATTAGTCTTTTACTATTTTAAGTCTTAATGTATACTAATGTATAAAATGACTATTAAGTAATAGATATTTTAACATTGTATTTTTGTCATTACAAAGAAAGACATTCTATTGTAATAATCATAAATAATAATAAAAAAAGATTTTATTGTTCATATACATCTTAATACAGAGAAAATGGTGCAAATGTAAGAGAAACACAATGACAATGTCAACAACGTACCAGAACCTAGAAATCACAACTATTTCTGTCTGAACTGTAGTCTACAGTGAAATATGACAGAGACGCATCTGGAATGTCAAACAATTTGATGTGACTTGTCAGTGATATCAGATATCATTACACTACCTGGGGGAATGTCCAATAACATGCCAAGAACATTTTTCATGTCACATTTGACAAAAATGTAATATATATTTCTTAATGTACAATGTATTTTGTTTAATCTTTTTATTTTGCAATGAATAGTAACCTGGCCATGTTTTGGTGAAATCCACCCACCTAATTTCTAACAACTTTGTTTATTTCTCTCTCACTTACAATGAAACATCACTTACAGTAAATTACTGTATATTGCTGTGCAATGCTTGAACCAAGACGTCAGTAACTCACTCCCTGATTCTGCTTGTCAGGAGCAATGCATAATGGAAAATACTGATGCCACAGTTTTATCCTGAAACTGAAATTTATTTCCTAACAACGTTTTGCCCATTTTAAGACTGCTGTATAACATTAATAAACATAGTACATGTAATAGAACATTAAAGTGTTTATATAATATTGCAACACTGTAAATCATATCCGACAAACAACGAAAGGAAAACCTAGTCAACCAATAGTTCTGAGTGGTCCCATCAGCCCTGTAAGGAATAAACAGAAGGACAAAAACCAGAGAGGAACAGACTCTGTAGGCTGAATCATGCTGCATGTCCTCATGATGAAGAGGAGATGAAAGCGTTGTGCAAATCTAGTCTTCTAGAGCTCCATTCTCCTCTCATTTCATGGCTAAGGTTCAGAGGCAGGAGTTTCCAGTCTGTTTTCAATGACACAAGCTCTATGAGAAGAGGCGGCTGTCGCTCTGAAAGTGGCTCCTCTGCAGGACCTTCACGTGATTCTCGTAGATTTTGAGGGCCGGGCCGAGTCTGATTGACAGGCCAGTCAACACATCGCTGCGCTGCATCAGCAGTAAAGACTTCCCATCTATTTCCTGTTGGAATTAATGATGTTGTTGAATTACATAATAATAGAACCACAGCATTTACTGTATAAAAACACATTTATACTAAACTATTAGAATCGAAAATTACAGAAGACTTCTTATCTTAATTATTATATTAGGTCATATAAGGACAACAGGTATAGAAAAAGGCACTGTGAGTTATTCAAGAATAACAAGTAATAAGTTTAATAAATAAATAAATAGTTTAAATTTGAAACAACAAAAATAATAATAATATCCCAATTCTAAATCCTAAGAAATACCAATAATCCTACTATTTGATTATGTAATATATGTATTACGCCCATCTAAAAAAAATGGGACATGTCTAGACAGATTTTGAGATACACCCCCTAGTGGTTCATTACAGTACTGACCTGTGTTTTAAAAGCCGCTGCCTGCTCGGGGAAGCCCACAGAAGTGATATAACTGGCTACATCAGCCACTGTCCAATGAAAAGGGTCCTGCCCGATTTCCTCCTTTACCACATCACTGAGAATGAAGACAAAACAGTTTAATGCCTCATTACAGTATATGAGCAATTCGGCTTTGATATTAATGCCTGAATATTTTTCAGTCTTTGTTGCTGAACAGGCAGAGATGTTTTGACTTTTACTTACATTCCATCATTCATTTGTCCATTGCAGACAGTGTCTACCTCTGTCATACTCTGTCCATTATTGCACTTTTCACCTAATAAAAACACATTCCCAAAAATCAAACACATTTGGCAGAGGTTTTTTTCAAAGCAACTATCTCTACATTAAATTAGACATTTTCATTCCTTTTTGTGTTTCCCTGGAATTGAACCATGATCTACCAACTAAGCTACAGGAACTCATGCACATTGGGTTGACTGTTGACAGCGTCACAGTGAACAGCACAGGCACTCACCGTCTTCAGCACACGCAGAGACTGCGTCAGGCGCTCCGTCAGACATCACAGCATCATTCTGATGACAGACAGAGACTATATGACACTCAGGCACAAGACTGACATGCAGTGATTGAAGGGCTTCTCTGCAGGACAGACTTGCTTACCGGTGTGGCTCTGCAGTCTGACAGCGGTGCATCATGGGTGAGCACACTCTCCTCCGCCCTCGGCCCCTCCTCTCCCTGAGGAGCGCTCTGATGAGCGGATGGACAGATGGCCTGTGGCTGCTGCTCCAGCTCCACAGATCCTGTGGATGACAATACATGGAGCCCATCACATAAAATCCCTTTGCTTGCGGCAGCCAGGATTGCAGGAAAACCATCCAGACAAGAAAATGACCCTTATTGTTGTATGTCAACATATAAACATGTCTCTATTCATTTAGTATTTTATTGATGATAATAGGTTAAAACAAATGTCCAATCAGGACTGAACAATGCTATTATACTGCAGTTTGCTTGCCCTAGCACCATTTCATTTACGTAAAACAAAACAAAAAAAAACCTTTTTTGTTAAGTCTGAAGCAAAGCTTAATTTATAAAAGATACTGGCTTCAACATCAGCACTGGATCTATTTTCAATCCCCTGTGAATGCTAAATATTTTGTTGATACCTGTGCTGCTCTGCTGGGCCGCCGGTTGTGTGTGATCAGGAAGCACATAAGCACTGTCCCCATCATGCCGCAAAGCATCGTGGGTGGGAGAGTTCTTTGAAGAAGTGGGGGAGGGCACAGGAAGACTGATGCTACTGCTGGTGATGGGACTCAAGCTGATGCCCGAGTCAGTGGTGCTCTGGGTGCACATGGCATCCAGACTGCTCTCATCACCCTCCTCATCCATACTGCTATCCAATCCTGCCGTTGTGGACATCTCATCCTGAGAATGATTTTAGAATGATTCATGCTGCAGTATGATATTAAAACAGTTCCAGGACATCACACTGAATCAAACTGAAGCGCAAAAAAATTTACCTTTGCAATAGAAAAAAACCTGCACATTATCATGCATATAGTGGCTTTAAACAGGACTGCATGTTGGTCAGTTAAATTAGGGCTGTAATAGAACAGCACTAGAATTCCCACAATAGTTTTACATAGACTTTCCCTGACGCTTATGATGACCTGACGATTATAATTCCAAACGGATAAGGATAATGGACACCAACCTTTGAAAGCAACTAGATTATAACTGATATTATAGGCCTATTCAGTGCACAAATGCCACCAGTAAGATGTTGTTTATCAATGCAGATCAATATCTGAGCAGAGAAAAACTACAAGATTATATTAAAATACTAAGAAATTAAACGGAAATGCACTTTTTAAAACTATTAACTACAGTCTTTAA
>JBAJNP010006510.1:0-25348 GCA_036877545.1 Yasuhikotakia modesta | reverse complement strand
CCAGGAATCTTTTGCAGGTGTTTAGAGTGAATTAGTTGATTCAGATGATTAGGTTAATAGCTGGTTTAGAGAAACTTTTCATGATATGCTAATTTTTTGAGATTTTGGAATTTTGGGTTTTCATGAGCTGTATGCCAAAATCATCAATATTAAAACAATAAAAGGCTTGAACTACTTCAGTTGTGTGTAATGAATCTAAAATATATGAAAGTCTAATGTTTATCAGTACATTACAGAAAATAATGAACTTTATCACAATATGCTAATTTTTTGAGAAGGACCTATATATATGTACCTAATAACTTCTATACGTTTTTTGAGCTATTATATGAGTGGGGATTTGTGTAATGAAGTTTGGATTTTACTAAATTGACAAAATATACAAAATGTTTCATTATAGCAAATTTTTTTATCTCTTTGTTTTTACCCTCCCCTGTAAAGGAAGCTGGGCCCTGAGAGCCTAACACAACTTTAACACAGAATAATAGAGAAGTATTTGAAGCAGTGTATTGTCAAGCATGGCTTGACTTACGTCTATATGGTCCGTCTCTCTCTCTGTCTCGTTCTCTCTCTCGGCTTCTGTCTCGATCGCCGTCGCAATCTCGTTCTCTGTCACTGCCCCTCTCGCGTTCTCTCTCTCTTTCTCTGTCTCGGTCTCTTTCTCTATCTCGATCTCTTTCATAGTCCACCTCTTTCTCACCCTCAGCATCTCGACTCGATGACATTCCTGCCTCCTCACCACGAAAACGATCTCCAGAAACAAAACTGTGGCAGGACAGGAAAAAACAGCCTGAAATTTCTTCCTAATAACTGCATCTAAAAGGCTATTAGATGTTTAGGTTACCAGTATCACTCTATTTATACAGAGTTTGACAGTCTCACCTCTCATACAGAGATTTCCTGTGGACTCGTTTACCAGACTGTAAAGGGAGTTCCAGATACAATGACAATTATGTAAATTCATTCAATTCCATCTATTTAATATTGTCTATGGGATAATGTTACAATACAGGCTTGTTCCCAGAAATGTATCACCATAGAAATCACAAATATTTGTATTTTAAAGACCAAAGGAACATTACATCAGGGGGCTCTTCATCTGTGGAGATGCTCCTTTGGAATGGAAGGAATGCTGGAGCAGGACCTTTCTCTGGATCCTGGAAAATTAAAGGAATTTTCAAGTTAGCAAAGTTGATGAGTAAAGTTCATGTTGATTGTTTTCATGCAAAGTCTGGGATACAATTGTTAAATAATTGAAAATATTGTGGCTGTCATTTTGTGTTATTGACAGCAATGCAATAAATACTATTGGTGAATGTCTTTTACCTTTAGCTTCCCCTCAAGTGTTCTGGAGCGTTTGAAGCCTGAGTTTTTGTTCTCTGATTTGATGGCGCTGATGGCTCCAGATTTGATCAGCATTTTTGCCTGTTCTGTGGCTGTCGCCGTGTCCACTACAGGCTGGTCTGATAAAGCTTATCAGAAACAAAGAGTCAGTAAAGGGTGTTTTTATATTAATTATTTCAGAGATCCACAGACTTACTGCGTTTCAGTCCAGTTTGGCTTGTCTGATTGGTGGAACTCTGTTTCTTCAAAGCTAGCAGAGCTTTTTTCTACATAGCAGAAAATATGTACACTTTATACAATGCTGTTTGTTACAATTTAGTGACAATGTAGCACGAGACAAAACGTATTGTGTTAACAGTGACTGTATTATGACATCTGCCTATTGTCTATCTGAAAGCCACTGAAGAGTTCACCTTTTTCTTTAACTTGGCATATTTCTTCTGAAGTGATTCCTCTTCTTCTGTTAATGAGCTTGGAAATATCGCCATGTCGTTAGATCTCAATGGTGAAAAGAAACAATATATTTTAGATTTTTTGATGTAATAAAAATGCAATTTTGCATCATTATAAAGTGATCGCACATTCATACATTTAAATAGCATAACAACTAATGGACATCATTGATCATTCTATGACGTTAAGAAGCAAGTTATATTTGTGAATGGGCTCCTCACAAGCTTATATTTATCACTATACACTGCGTACATAAAACCTGAACTTAATGTTACGTTACCTTATATTCAGACCAAATATTAAGAATCAGCGTCTTCTGCAGTAATGACCAATGTGGCGCACAAATATTACGTCATTCGTTGTTTTCGACGAACAGTAAAGAAAACGTTAGAAAAACGTTGTTTTTTGAAAAATTGTTTTTGAGGCTAGAAAATGTATATATTTCTTGTACATACCTCTAAGGTCTGACACAAACAGGCCATTGAGTTTGATGCATTATAAAAAAATTTAAAAACTTCCGTCGCTGTAGTTTTGCGCGACTTCCTGCAGGACCAAAACTTCTGATGCTGAAGACCTGCGATAGCTGACATGGACAGAATAGGTATGGAAAAATAATAATAATAGTTCTGTTTGCGAGGTTTATTCTATTGTGCGTTTCTCATGTTTTTGGGTAAGGTATCCACTTGATATCCAAAGCAGTCAGTTCAGGATTTAAGCTGCTTTCAGTTTTCCGCATATATGACAGCCAGCTCAGCAACTTTCCTGCTAAACTCCATATGACAGAGCTATGCAATAAATACACGCAAATTAACTCTTGTTTTATGTCTAGATTAAGTTGTCTGATGATCTGTTTTTCCTGTTTGTAGTTTTGCCCCCAGTGGGTCCTGATGATTTGCCCCTGTCTCTGTTGGAGATGGGCTGTTCTGGGAATTTCGAGCTTATAACACACCCACTGCCCAAGAACAGACCATTACCACCACAAAGCACTGTATGTCATTTAATGTAATGATTATGTATGCTTTATTCATTGACATGGGTGATCTAAAACGTATATATTGCTATATTATATCCTATCAGCTGCCCCACGGGTTACCCCCTATATGTCCGGATCTAAAAACAGAGGTAGAAAGACGTTTCCTTCGAGATCCTGCTTGGCTCCCAATTCATGATGTAGACAATGCCTTTCAAAAATTCCTCAAGTATGTTCAGAAAACAGGATTCTTGTTATATGTTATACTTGTTAAATATTTTGATCATAGTGTAAAGTCCATTTTGTCTTGTAATATTTTGTCTATTAGGATAAGCACAAAAGAAAGAGATGTGGATTCTCTTTTGCACACCTCTTTGTCTCCACTTCACTCTGGGTTGTCTGTAGTGAGAGACCCTACTACTGGAATGCTACTGGATTTCACAGAGGTAACAGGACAACATGCATAACAGTCACAACATAAACCATGTGGCACTTTCACAATATTGCTGTTTATTTAAATTGTCCCAACATGTCAACTTCTGGCTGGACCAATGGAAAGAGTTGGGGTGGAGCTACTGAACATTGGTTAGATGGGGGAAGAAGTAATAGAAGTTTCTGGGAAATTGTTTTGGGAACGATAAATAATGGATTGGATATGGTGGGAAAAATTAGTGGGAGGGAAAGGGCTTGATGACATCAGCAAAAATGGAAGGTTCTTCTGAGGTGATATTTTGATGATTATGAAACATTTGTTTTTTGTAATGACGTGCCAGTCATTCACAATAAGGCCAGAAGTGTAGTGTGAGGGAGTGAATATGGTGCATTTTGAGGACATATTGACTTTAAATTAAAGATTAATTTGTATTCCCTGGATCAAAAAATGGCATAGGCTCTTATGTGCATGAGTCTGTTCATTCTGGCAGGTGTTATTGGAAGACACAGCATTATCTGCGAAAAATTCACTCTCATTACAAAGACAGCCGGGACCTCCATCAGAGAGTCTGAGAGGAAGTAACACAAACTACCCCTTCCTGCCAGGTACTGTTGCTCATGCTTTAATAAGTGATCAGAATTATATTTAGAAATTACACAGTTCTTAAACCTGTTTTATTTACAGCTGGAATGGAAGAACTGACATTAGAGCAGATAAAGAAAAAGTCAGACCTGGAGGAGGACATTGATTTTGATAAAGGTTGGTGGTACCACACAGTGTCAAGAGAGACTAATAAACAATTATAAAGTGTCTGTAATGGTGTGGGCAATAAAAAAATGGTGGCTTTCTTATTCTAGACCTGTTGATTGTTCCACCTGGACTGAAGGCTGGTATGGACTTCAGTGAAAAAGGTCTGATCACACGACTGCTTTCCTCTTGCTGTGATATTTAGATTTTAAATCCCTGTCACATAAGATACTGTGCTCTTTCAATGCCTTCAGAAGCCAAAACCACAAAAGGTGAGGTGAATCTGATGTCACTTTTGTCCACTTTTGATGATGTCGCGGACTCGCTACCGGAGGAGAAAGATGGAGTCTCACAGAAAGAGGAAACTGTCAAACTTCCCAGAACCAACAGTCTGGAGGACCTGGGAATTAAAGTATGTTTTTATTAAGTGTTCTTCTACAAATGGCAAATTTGCATCCTCTAAACTCAAATGTTCCTCAGGATTCAGGCCCCTCCCTTTCTCAACCTTCAGCAAACACAGCGAGTGTGACTGAACAAAAGAAAACAGCGGTAGAAGAAAAGGTAGACAATAAAAAATGGGCCATACCTGTGGATATCACCTTACCCTGTGACGATTTCTACAAACGGATCCCTGATCCAGCCTTTAAGGTATCAACACTGACCCAACTGCAGTTTAGCTGACAGAACTTGATGCTTAATAACAATTTTGTATTGATATGCACAAGTTTTATGAAACTTTCTATTTTTGCTAACCAACTTTTGAAAGTCTTCAGATCTTTTGTCTTGACTTAATAATTTGGCAATGTTGTCATTGTTGTAAAACAGACAATGCGCTTCTTTGAATTGGTTCTGTTTTGTGTCCTGTGTCAGTATCCATTTGAGCTGGACGTGTTTCAGAAACAAGCTATTCTCCGACTGGAGGCGCATGACTCTGTCTTTGTTGCTGCTCACACCTCAGCTGGCAAAACTGTAGTAGCTGAGTATGCAATCGCACTTTCCCAGAAACACATGACCAGGTATGTTTGTCTACATACCTTACTGGTTCATACCATACTGGCTAATTTCTACAGTTACGTTAGATTGACATTTGGAACATACTAATGTAACTATTCTTTCTGATAGGACAATCTACACATCCCCCATTAAGGCCTTGTCCAATCAGAAGTTTCGGGACTTCAAGACCACATTTGGTGATGTGGGGCTTTTGACTGGAGATGTGCAACTGAACCCAGAGGCCTCTTGTCTCATTATGACCACAGAGATCTTAAGGTTCACAATATACAACAGAAAGCTAATATAACAGTTATTTAGTTTGTCGTGAATTTTGTTGTATTTTTGTCAATTGTTTTGATCCATTTTTAATTAAGCTCCTACTCCCAACAGGTCAATGCTCTATAATGGGTCAGAGGTCATCCGAGACCTTGAATGGGTGATTTTTGATGAGGTTCACTACATCAATGATGCAGAGGTGATGACTTGTTTTTTTTAGCAAACAGCAAGGATCATTATTATTACCATTACAGCAATTACAAAGAACCTATTTAGAATTTAAGCCTGGAAGAATTATGAAAAAACAGAAAAAAATGCATTGCAACACACTAGACAGAACTTATAAAACATTAAGACTGTCTGCATGTCAGCACTCTAACAACCACCCACAACATGGTAGCAACTAGCAAAACAAGTTAGCAAAACCTTAGCAAAAACCCACAACATAGCAGCATGCTAAAAACTAATTTAAACACCACATAGCAACACCCTGGCAACCCCACATCATGTTGTGACACTTTACATAAAAAAAATCTTAAATTACAGTTGTTTCTTATTTATTTCTGTGTTCGATGTTTATATGACTGGGCTGTTTGTGTCCTCAGAGGGGAGTGGTGTGGGAGGAAGTTCTCATCATGTTGCCAGAGCATGTTAGCATCATCCTGCTAAGCGCCACAGTTCCCAATGCAGTGGAGTTCAGTGAATGGATCGGGTGTGTGTATTATTAACACCGTTATATACTGAACAGCTCATGTATCAACACATGCTTTGTGTTGATCGTCTGCCTATGTCTCTTTCTTGCTTTAAACTTCTCTGTGTTTTCTCTGTTCCCAGTCGTATTAAGAAGCGGAACATCTACGTGATCAGCACAGTTAAGAGGCCCGTTCCTCTGGAACATTATCTCTATACCGGCAACAGCACCAAGACTCAGAAAGAGCTCTTCCTGTTGCTGGATGCCACTGGAAACTTCTTAACCAAAGGGTAAATTAGGCCACAGATAGGCCAATCATTGCTGATGTATTTACATATATAACTCTTAAAGGTATAGTGGCATTTATGAATATTTTCGCCTATTTTGCCTATGTGCAAAATTGACATTGGAAAACATAAAACCCAACAGTACAGAATATGGCTTCTTTAAATATGTTGTTTATGTATTAAAAATATTTACATATTTTGTTTTTTAGCTACTATGCTGCAGTGGAGGCCAAAAAGGAACGCACCAGTAAACACGCACAATCTTTTGGCACAAAGAACGCGTCACAAAACACAACAGCCAATCAGGTCAATGTATTTACTTTGCCCTTGAGTTCATTCGTGTCTACATTAAATCTCTTTCCATTAATGCATCAGATTTTCCAGTCATGTTTTAACTGTTTTCTGTGTTGTTCTGGTAGGATCGAGCAGTGTGGCAGACGTTGCTGAACTATCTGTCTCAGAGGCAGCAGACTCCGGTGGTGGCTTTCACATTCTCACGGACACGCTGTGATGATAACGCCCGTTCCCTGACCTCTCTGGATCTGACCAGCTCCATTGAGAAGAGCGAGATCCACTCCTTCTTCCAAAAGAGTCTGAGCAGGCTGAGAGGAGGGGATCGGCAGCTTCCACAGGTATAATGCATGCTGTATTATTATTATAATGTGTATTATATACGTTTTATATTGGAATTGCTGTACATAACCTGTACATATCTACCTATCTATATATGTATAAGTATGACATATATACATATAGGATTTGTTTATGCAGAAATTCTATTGCCTAAATTAAATATATTTGTTGGATGTAAAACTTTTTTAAAAAATGCAAAAAAAAGCAAAGAATTTTGACAAATTGACAAATAAGCCAAACATGATTGTTAGCTGATAATTTTAAAAAATGCCAAAAATCAGTTTATTTAGTTATATCAGTCACTAAATGATTTAGTTGCTAGTTAGCATCATTACAGTCGTATGCGTATATCGAGTTAATAATGTTAAATGCAGATCCTGTGTGTACAAATGCTCTGTTGTCCTCTTAGATCTTGCTAATGCGAGATTTGCTGAAGAGAGGGATTGGTGTTCATCACAGCGGCATCTTGCCCATCCTTAAGGAGGTTATAGAGATGCTGTTCTCAAGAGGTTTAGTGAAGGTTTGTGCTATTGACTTCTTACCGAGTTACATGAACTGTGTCTGATTAATGGACTGTTCACTAACAACCCCTCTCTCTCTTTCTCTCTCTCTCTCTCTCTCTCTCTCTCTCTCTCTCTCTCTCTCTCTCTATCTCAGGTGCTGTTTGCAACCGAGACATTTGCCATGGGTGTAAACATGCCTGCAAGGACCGTTGTGTTTGACAGTATCCGAAAACACGACGGCACGGGTTTCAGAAATCTGCTGCCTGGTAAAATTACAGCTTGTTTACTTCTTTGTATCACACACAGCATTTGTGTCTGTTTAGGTGTTTACATTACAATATAACCCGACTAATTAAAATTACAATTATTGCTTGTTATAACAGTAGATATTAAATAAAATGCAATTAGTGATCAGATACTTGTTGCCTGAGACTCTACAGGCAGACAGATGCTGGTGATGGCCAGGTGTTAGATGAATTAACAGTCTCTAATGAATGAGCAGGTGAATTATGCTGGAGTGCTGCAGATGTTTGTGCACATGTTACTGGCCTGCATCCAGATGGTACAAAGACAGCGGGCAGCCTTTGATGTGTGTGTGTGTGTGTGTGTGTGTGTGTGTTACTTGAGGGTTATTGAAAGTCTGTTTTTATCTAATAATAGTATATGAGCATGAGAAAAGGAAAAGGGGAATAATAGCTGGCCCCTTTTTAGATCATGGCCCTCATTAAAGCGCTATTATTACTTTTATAGTTGTGCACAAATGAAACTACAATTTGCATTGATGCATTTGACAGATAATTGTATTTAAAGCAACTTGCAGTGCATTTGTGCATATAATATATAATATAATAAATTTTTATTTGTCAGGAAATATCATTGTGACTGTCACATCTATAATGAGAATATCTCAGACAGATATTTTATTTGGTCCTGTGGGGTAAAATTTGGACTTGATGGTAAACGTCTAGCCAGTGGTCCCTATTAGGTACAATTTTTTAAACAAACTAAATGATGTTTTTTGTAAAAATGAATAAAATGTTTCTGTGAAGGCAAGGTTTAAGGGCAAGGTCAGATATATATCAATATTTATATAGTATAAAAAATATTGTGTTTGTGTATGCGTTTTTGTGTGTGTGTAGGTGAGTATGTTCAGATGGCGGGACGGGCTGGCAGGAGAGGTCTGGATGCTACAGGAACTGTTATCATCCTGTGTAAAGCTGGAGTTCATGATATGGGAGAACTTCATGCCATGATGCTGGTTAGTACTGGACTAGTAACTACATTGTAAGTGGTCATGATTCTGTGGTGTTGTGGTGGTTGTGATGCTGTTGGTAAGGTGTCCCACATGGCTGTTAGGTATTTACTTACTGGCCAAAGTAGGATGGATAGATAAGATACAGCTCAAGTCCCTCCTTTAATGTAATTCTATGGGATTCGGTGAGTTTACATTTGCCTACAATGCATGATATGTCATTATCGTATCACCCTAGCATTGTGGTAGTGAGTTTTACAAGGACAAGCATCACTCTAAAATCATTTCTGTGCTGGTGTGTGAGAGAGGAAAATGTAGCATTCAATCATCCATTGAAGCTTGTCAAATTTCTTCAGTTGATGAGTTTGACCTCATCAGAGCAGGATGAGTGCGGTCTGTAATGTAAGAGCCGATCAGCTCTGTGTCATGGGCTCCATGGCAACAGCAGCAGATGCTGTAATAACACACAGTGTGTTGTCAAGGGCTACTGGCGATTAGATCGCCGCTGTATATCAACCCCATTTCCCCATTCTAATTAAACTAAACGCTCACACAGAGCTAGTCCTTATGTCATGATACTCCTATTTGTCATGTTTTTGAAATGAAATTTTTATGCTATATATTTGCATTATACACCCTCAAAATAGTTCATAGCCTGCAAATTGGTGCTCTAATATCCAGTAACTCAATTCTAATAGACCATTGAGATACTATGTGTTGATTTATATAATAGCATTAATTTGGAATACTATTATTTTTGGAATTAAACCAATTAAAGTGGGATGTTTTCCTCATTGTCAGGGGAAACCGACAGTGCTACAGTCTCAGTTCAGACTGACCTACACAATGATCCTGAACTTACTCCGCGTGGAGGCCCTGAGGGTTACGGACATGATGAGGAGAAGTTTTTCAGAGAGCCACAGAGACACGCAGGTATACAGACCTATTACTGAACATTAAATAACTGTGTGGTTATATACTCCACTAACCACAAGCTTCCCAGTCAATCTTACTAAAGACTGAAATAGGTGATGAAATGTTATGAAGTCTTTTCATTGGCTGATATCTGCTTTTTCTTGGTCAGGCCCATGAGAAGAGAATACGTGAACTGAGAAACACGCTCTCCTCTCTGCCTCCACTGGAAACAGGGGGACAGTTATCTGATTTACTGCCATATTATCACACCATCACAGAGCTGCGTATCACCACAGAGACCCTGCAGGTAAATACACACACACACACACACACACACACACACACACACAATATTACAGAGGTACACACACATAATACAACAGAGGCACTCTGTCATTCTCAATCCTAGTCTGCATATTCATATTCACATATATTCATATTCACATCAATATGAAGTCTATTTATAGGTTGAATGGTTGTTGTGCAAAAACGTTTTGAAAAAGAAATGTCATGATGGGTTCTTAATTTTTTATCCAATGTCTGATTTATTACATATAAAACATGCATGTAACTGGCAATACTACTTTACAGTAAGCATGTATGAAATTATTCTTATTTGTAGTACACAGTTACTTATATCCCTCACTGTTTTTTAGAAAGCTGTGCTGGAGTCAATGAATGGACTAAAGGCTCTGTCTGTTGGGAGAGTTGTGATAGTAAACAACACACAGCACCACAACGCCCTGGGAGTCATTCTACAGGTATGTGTGTGTGACCCAGTAAACAACAACTTTACTGTATATTAAAGAATAACTATAAAATAGTCTTTGTTTGCAATATTTTTATCCTAACTTAACTTAGAGCATGGTGCTAGCAACACCAAGGTCATGGGTTTGAATCCCAGTGAATGTGTCTGGTTGACAGTTTTGAGTGTTTTGGGATTTTCTTCTTTCCACCCTCAGGTGTCCAGTGATTCTGTAAATCGCACACTCACCACTCTCATAATCTGTGAGAAGGGTAACGAGGAACCCACACAAAATCAGCCGAATAAATCTCTAACTCACATCTACAGCTCCAAACTGTTTGTTCCAGAGGGTCAGTCTCACACACACAGCAGTATTTATGTTGTGAATATAGACACAACTTAGTTTGAGTAGTGCTAAAGCTATGTGTGTTGTTGCTTTCGGTGGCTTTATTCGCTTTGTGTGTGTGTGTGTGTGTGTGTGTGTGTGTAGGGCCTTGCAGTCACACAGTGCAGAAGCTGAAGTTACAGGACATCTCTGCCATCACCACCAAAACACTCAAGGTCATTCCAGAGAGAATTATTGACAACTACAGTAAAAGGCAGCAGCCACGCTTCAGACTTGATCCACCAGGTCAGGCCATTTCTACAGCAACCCAGGAGCTTCTGCGGTTGGTGGAGGCCAATCCAGATGGCATAGCGACCCTTGACCCTGTGAATGACCTGCACCTGAAGGGGGTGGATGTGGTGGAAGGAGTGATGAGACAACGAAAGTTACAGGACTGTCTGAAAGACTTCCACTGTATCCACTCACCCACCTTCACTGAACAGGTCTGTCAGCCTATCTGCCTCTTTCTGTCTGTCTGTCTGTCTCTCTATCTCTTTCTTTCTATCTTTCTGTCTGTCTGTCTCTATCTCTTTCTTTCTATCTTTCTGTCTGTCTGTCTTTCTGTCTCTCTCTTTTTGTCTATCCGTCTGTCTCTATCTCTTTCTGTCTATCTTTCTGTCTGTCTCTTTCTGTCTGTCTATCTCTTTTTGTCTGTCTGTCTGTATATATTTCCCAAAGTGTTTCCATAAATTGCCCATTTAGTTTAGCACATCATGCATTATATATTGTTATCTGATAAAGGCTGTCATCTCCATTCCAAATCTCAGTTTTGTCTTTTATGGTTCATGTTTAGTATTCATGTGGCATAATATCTCTCACAAGCTCCCAGACTGCAGTTATTGAGTGTGACAGTGATGGGGAGGGATAAGGATCTGTCTCATTAGCTCTCAGTAATAATTTCCAGACCTTCTGGATGCTCTGATCATCTCCCACTGTTATCTCTCTCTCTCTCTCTCTCTCTCTCTCTCTCTCTCTCTCTCTCTCTCTCTCTCTCTCAGTTTGAGCGAGTGCAGGAGAGGATGAGTGTACAGGAAGAGCTGGATAAACTTCTGTTCCTGGTGTCTGATCAGTCATTAACTCTGCTGCCCGAGTACCATCAGAGAATCAAGGTCAGATCAACATGAACACATGCTCTCTTCATCCGTAAACGTTTAACTGCAGTTCTACATAGTGTAGAAACAATGTAAAAATTGAGCATGTTTAAAAAGTAACATTAATCTGTTAAAAAAACATTAATAAAACATTACAGTGTACAGTAACAAAAATAAATGGTTTGTGTACTACTCTTTAAACCTGCCACAGAAATTGTATACTCTTTGAAATAGGAAAAAATATTACTTCTAAAATCACTGTAATCAGACCGATGCCAATAAAAATCAAATAATTATATTGTCAAATACTAATATGTTCACCAAGGTTTTACACTGCATTATATATATAAATGGATGTATTATATAAAAACTGAGTAACATTATTATATGTGCTAATGATAAACATTGTATTGTTGTTAATAATAACAGTATGGTACTATATGGACAGGTGCTGGAGGCTCTGCAGTATGTGGACAGCACCGGGGCAGTTCAGCTGAAGGGCCGTGTGGCATGTCAGATCAGCAGTCATGAACTGTTGCTGACTGAGCTGCTGTTTGAGAACACCTTGAGTCCTCTTGCCCCAGAGGAGAGCGCCGCCCTGCTGTCCTGCCTCGTCTTTACACAAAACACCCAGATAGACCCACACCTCACCAACACTTTACAGGAGGTAATGCAATGTGTAGTGTTTTATTTACAGGGGTCCTGTTATGCCTTTTTCAAACTCTGTTTTTGGCATGCACCTATCTTCCTAGTCTGTCAAAAACATGCTGTTGAGCTCCTAAAACTTTGAAGTCCATCTATCCAAAATACAGAATGGGCTTTGATTGTTTATCGCTTCATCGGCATGGCAACAAAACACTACTGCTTTTTTGCTTATTTCCAGGGTGGGGTTCATTGAAATTATAGGGTAAACCTGGAAGAAGTATCTCATGCACAGGTTGCTTGCTTTATGCCTCTAGCTGAGGCTAAAATCACACACGCCATGTCTGTGTGTGTTGTCAACCAGCACGGAAACAAGGAAGTGCTTTAAAGAGACCGTAAATAAGTCATGATGTTAGATTGAGAGGCGCACAAGATGTTTTATAGTTCACGGCGTCGCATGAACCAATGCGCTAATGCTCTGACTGTCCAAACACTGGTGTACAGGTGATGTAACCACAGTCTGACTGAATACAACCTTACCCTAGCCATGTAAGCACTTAGACAGCAGTCTGGTTCAGGGCTGTACTGAGAGAGCTCAGTGTCACTGTTGTGTGTCATTCTTTTTCTCTAATGTCATCTTTAATCTTCTATGAAACTACTTCCTCTTGCTTTTTCCAGGGCATCAATCAAGTGCTGTCTGTGGCACAGCGCATTGGTGATCTGCAGAGGGATTGTGGGATAGCTCAGACTGCTGAAGACTTTGTGTCCCAGTTCAAGTTTGGACTGACTGAGGTTGTGTACTGCTGGGCGAGAGGCATGGTGAGCATCGACCCTAAAACATGACTAATCATTCGCCCAGAGTATGCATAGAGCATTTAGCTTAAACTCCAATGAAAATGTGAGTTTTCCAATGAAAAATGATTACGCCTTGTCACAAATCTTAAAACCTTGTTCCAGTTCTTTTTTAAGTTGTTGGATAAAAGGGACACAAAAACAAAAAAATGGGGGCAAAAAAACAAAAATTTTGGGCAATGAGCAACCTTTGTAACCACATAGAAACACCTTAGCAACCACCCACAACCCAATAGCATTAATACACTGACAACTTGCCTTGTAATGCAGTGATGGAAAAATTCACAGATACACTATTAATATTTAGCCAGAGCAAAATCATGCCTCTCAGTAGCTCTGAATCCTTGTGTGTGTGTGTGTGTGTGTGTGTGTGTGTGTGTGTGTGTGTGTGTGTGTGTGTGTGTGTGTGTTTATGTGTGTGGTAGCCATTTGCTGAGATCACTGAGCTGACAGACGTGCAGGAGGGAACGATCGTGCGTTGTATCCAGAGGCTGGATGAGGTCCTGAAGGAAGTGAGACAGGCCGCCCGCATCGTCGGCGACTCCGTCCTGGGCAGCAAGATGGAAAGAGCATCGCTAGCCATACGCAGAGACATTGTGTTTACTGCCTCACTCTATACACACTGAGATGATTTAGAATATGTGTTGTGTGTGCATGGGGCAGTGAGGGAATTACTTCACACCTGACCAAAGTGAACTGAAATCATGAGCTGTAATTAATTATACAGCAATAAAACAAGCTGTATATGACTTAAACTTGAACACTGGTTTCATCCTTATTGTTCAAGGTCTGTTTGCTGTGATAATATGTTCTTGCTTTGCTAATATACTTTTTAAAAGGACTGTTAGTTTTCATTCAATGCCAGTTAGGCATATTGAGATTTTGTCTGGAACCTGCAATAGCTGATCAGGTTTTATATTCATTTACCTTCGGACAAAGAATTGTCTATATTTACTGCTGTATTTTTTCTCATTTGTTGCTTTGTTGCAACTTAACCTTGGGTTAAATTTGACCCATATTGAAAACCATTAGATTAACCGTTAGCCTAAGTTCATGATTATGGTACAATATGTATAAAGCTGGTGCCTTTTACAATAAGAGCTGGAGAAATGGGAAGCTTGGTTTCGGTTAAAAAAAATGGAGGATTTCCAGCTTTTATCCACGTAATAGCTTTCAGGTGATATGCAAATTTGGTACATTAATATACTGATATTTTCTGCATCAGTGGTTTATGTTCTCAACTAGAGTTCCCCAGGTGAACTGCCTATTAAAATCTGAATTTCATAGATTTGCATATGTTCCAATGAAACAAAATAGATATTTCTATAAAACAATACTTTATTATTAAAGTTTGCTTTGTTAGGGTGTTTTGTATTACATCGCAACATTTGTCATTCCAACAGTCAAAACATACGTTATTTATATATATTCTTTATCAGCACTCGCTTAATAAAAATAATCATTTGTTAACAAACGTGAAACATCCCATACAACAATAAATTTAGCAAATATCCCATATTATAGTTAATAATACGCTAGTTAGTTTAAATCTATGAAGAATATGATATGCGTTAATGTTATGTTTTTATTGTAGCAGTAGTCAGTATGGTAATTATTCGTAAGCAATGCTTGGTGTTTTAAAAATGTGTGTTTAAACATCATTCAATATTTGTAAATAAATGTCTTTACTATCTAATGCCATATGTTTAAAAGCCACTCTGGTTTTGCGGTCTCTTTAAGACAGTCTGTTTCATTCAGTGTAACTCGATGCGTTAGTTGAAATCTGTTTTCGCTGCTGCTGCTGCTGCTGCTGCTGATGTGGATGTTGGAGTCAGATCGTGGAAGAGCATCAAGCAAAATCCAGTGGATTTACATCCAGATAATTCAATATTCATACAGTAAACACGCTGATCCTTATCTGAACATGCGTTATAATTAGCCCAGAAAATCATCATCGTCGTCTGTTGTGATTTGACACAAAGACGGACATACTGGTCTGGATTTTTCTCTTTACATTACTGGAGGGACAGACTGAACACCGTCAAAACGGATAAAAACGGAAAAAACACGATGTCGTCGGAAAAACACGGTAACGTTTGTACCTTAACCTCTGCTAATTGAATCAATTTATGCAGCTGTGCGACTAACTAAACAGAAATTTAGTAAAATGACCACGAGACGATGTCGCTTTTAACCTTTTTCCACAAAGATTTTTTGACCACAATCTGTACTTTTTCATTTCTATCCTCTATTCTTATTGCGTTATAAACTGCGGTGTGTATTCGGGCTGTGTGTTAAATCCTAATGAGACGCCTACCTAGAAATCATTTTGGCATTATACGCGAGTGATGCCCATAGGGGCGTGCAGTTGTTCTGGACATTGTAGACGTGTACAGCAGTTTTGGGTATTAAAGTCCCCATAAATGCTGTCTTGGTAGGCAACACACTCGGTTATATGAAACTGTCGCATTGTTCGTTGCATCTTAAATATACGGGATTTGTGGATTTTGTTGAATGTATAGACAGCTTGTGTTGTACGAGGGCTGTATGGCCTCTTTTCTGTAGGTCCCTTGGGTCCGTCATTCAGCGCACTGTAAGATGGAGGGTCCCAGAAACACTTTATATTACGATTATATATTGAGTAATTATTTGCATATAGAGTCAGATATCTGCATATCAGATATATAGGAGTATATTAAATAATGAATGACCTTTCCTACTGTAAATGACCTTATATGATTTGTATTGGGATTTTTATTTTAGAATATATTATAGAATATATTTTACTTAATATCTAATCCAGCTCCTAGTATCCCTACAACATACACTGAAGTAAACTCCCCCAGTTGGTATGAGTTTGTTACTAAATTTTTACTTTGAGGGTTTGTACAGTATATGGTTAAATAATAGTTAAATAAAAGGTTTAAGGTTAAATAAAAATAGGAATAAAAATTCTGTAATTGATTATTTACTCCAGCCATGACATTCCAGTCCTAAAATGTGCTGTTTCCATGCAGAATGAAGATTGTATCATACTATATAAAAGTGCTGTTTCTTCAAATAAATTGCATTAATAAACAGCATAGGGTGTCTATTGACAGTCTAAATCCAAAATTTTTATAAATAAGTTTTAAGAATTATATGTCCTTAAAGCAACAATTGGCATTTATTGTGTTCACTAGTTTGCACAACATACAGTTGCGATGGACTGATTTCTGCATTGCTGCTGGGAGAGAATAAAGAGTAGCCTGTGAGAAAATGGAGAGTTTGAAAAATTGCTCTGAAGTGGGCGAGTGGAAGAATAAAACCTGCTATAGTGGGAAGCAAAATCAGTTAACACAGACCTTTACACTGCAGTAAAAATATATTGCCCAAGTGAGATTGAGAAATCTGATGTCATGTAGGCCTGCCTTTTTTAATGGAGTTGAATTATATAAATAATGGATTAAATAATGCATTTTTTACATTTTTAAATAAGTGTCCACAACAATGTTTAAAGGCCCACCAATATCCAACATATCATTCTGACATAACTAGAAAGATATATGTATTGATATGAAAATAAAACAAGATAACTATCTTACATTTTAGTTGTTTTAGCTTATTTTACTACATGTTTTGTGTAATTATAAAACATCTTGAGGCCCACTGCTTTACCCTACATGCATTTATGCAGCATTAAGTTATTATATACCCTATAAAATATTTGTCTAATACTCTTTATTTGTGGTGTGTAACTATTTCTCATGGCTCAGGATTGGATGAGGCAGCAGGGAGGCAGGCCGTGTCTCAGCCAATGGCACAGATGGCTCCACCTCCTTATCTTCCCTCCCAGGACCCGAACATGCCCCCACATCCTCCTCCACATGGTTGTGGCCCGCAGCCTAATTACCCCCCTCCCCCTCCTCCTCCTGGCTCAGATGGGTACCACCAGGAGACACAATTTCACTGCGGCACCCTCGGGCCCCAGGGAGCTCCGAACGGCTACACCGTGCAGACACACGGACCAGGAGGCACTGTCCCTCACCCTCCAGTGGGGTATTTACATCCTGGATACCCCCTCCAGCTGCAGCCCTGCACAGCTTATGTGCCCGTTTATCCAATAGGAGCAGGGGTGAGTGTATCTTCATGTAATGGAATATTTAGCCATTTAGGAATTATTATAATAATCTAGATTTGTACAAGATAGCTTAATAAGCACTAGATGTTACTCAGGGCTCAAAATAAACATTCACCAAGTGTAGAAAAACTGGCATTAGTGAGTAAATATAACAGCATTCTGGTCAGTTGGCTGATAGTTTGATAGTTTATGCAATAGTGGGCATGCAATATAAGAACATTGCAATTTTTTAAATCTGACAAAAACATTGAAGAGATTATACTGGTCTTTTCAATGAGCCTTTTCTCTGTCTGGTTCCTTTACTTAGGCTCAGCCATACCTGCCCAACGGCGCCCCCCATCCAGGTGTTGCCCCTGGCCAGATGGCCATGCACATGCCAAATGGCATTGCTCTGATGGAGTCTCGTCGCCCGCCTCACGACTACCTGCCCATCGCTGTTCTCACCACTGTCTGCTGCTTCTGGCCCACAGGAATAATCGCCATCATCAAAGCGGTGCAGGTGAGTGAGCCAGACAGCCCAGACGCAGTGTTAATGACATGGAAATGAGGCTAAATATGAATCATCCTGTGAATATAATTTCGTTCCCAGGCTGCTATTCACACCTAGTCGCCTACAACTAAATAATATGAAGTATTTTCATAATTCCATACAAAATGTTGGCAAACAAATAAGGCATTAAACAATTTAAGGAACAATTCACATGGAAATTTAAATTATTTTTACTTACAATCATGTTCTTCCAAAATGATGTTGAAGAATGTACTTGCCCCTCTATTCCATATAATGGAAATAGCTATACATTTGTGCTCTTTCTAAGCGTAATGTTTGTATTTGTGCAGGTGCGTACTGCTATTGCTCGAGGCGACATGGTGACGGCGGAGATTGCCTCACGCGAGGCTCGTAACTTCTCCTTCATCAGCCTGGCGGTGGGCATTGCCTCCATCGTGCTCTGCACCATCCTCACCGTTGTGGTCATCATTGCCTCCCAACACCATGATGAGGACTGGGAGCCCTAGAGTCGCACACAGCATCTCCCCATCTCCAGACTTCTGGTATTCTGCTCTTTCTGTCACTCAGCACAGATCTGAGGGCTCGATTCACTATAGCCTAATCTTCTGTCTTCTGTTAGTCAATATTACATCCATTGTCCATGTATTAGTTACAAGACAGATCAATGGTACGATACACCTGAGCCTGGGGAACACAACACAGCTCCTGTACTGTAAACATGCACATATACACTCTGTCTGAATGCTCCTTCTTTATCCTGAACAAAACCTGTATAACAATAATAGCTTAGAAATATAATGTACTTAAGTCAGGTCTGGTGTGTTGTCATTTGCTCTTAAAATTTGCCAAAAAAAAACTTCTAAAGAAACACAGTATTGCAGATAAAGTGCTTGATAATAATAATAGCATATACTGATTATTTTGGTATTATTATTATTTGTGTTTCTTCATGTAATCGAAACAATCAATTTTGTGCCATTTAGCTCTTTAGAATTATCCTGTATTTTACCGTAGGAAACATGATTTCTTTGAAGGTAAACCGCCAATTTTTATCACATAAGATGTAAACAAATTATTTGCTAAGTATTGAAGATGTAAAATAATATATTGGATCATTTAAAAGGCAGAGAGATGAATACATTACATCAGCAAGCGATGTATAACTGCATCTAGTTTTTCACATTTCTAGGCTACAGTAGAATAGAATTCAAATGCGCGTTTTCCCAAAGGAAGTTCTATAGTGTTGTTCAGAAGTCTGTATATAAGTATTGTTCTCTCATCAGCTTCTGAAACCTAAAGCCAGAAACATACTCTACACACAAGTACATCAATTTTACACTTGTTCCTGCATAGCCGTGGCAGTAACAACCTCAGTTCTAAAGGGGGTGATACTGTGGGTTACACTACTTAGTTTGCTAAAAAAAAGTCATGTTTAACTTTGTTAGCAACATTCTCTTTAAACTATTGCGTCACCATGACCTGAAAGAGTAGATTTAATTAATTCCTGCTTTATAGTGACACATGCTGCAACAGTTTCACATGTGGCTAGAAAGTTTGTAGTCCTAAGCTCGTGCAGAGCGTGTTTCAGACCTTAGTGTTTTAAAGTGATCTGTTTCAAACCTGTTTAAATCGATCCTGTTTAGAGAGACTGAAAGAATGTAGGGTGACATTGTTGCTTTATAACTGACTTTTGCAAAATGACTTTTCATCAAAGGAAGTCATTGCATTTCAGTGGTGTGAAATAGTGTATTATTTATTGTTTAAACACTAAGTTATTTATCTGTGTATTAAACTTCTATATTTATTGAAATATGTAACCATAGGTCTAACTGTTGTGCTGGTATATTTGGTTATCTTTGGTAGATAACAGTTATTACAGACGACTGATCAAATGATTGCTCTGGCGTGTGGTAAATATGCACTTTTATGCTCATTAAGCAAGTAGCTAGTTTGTCTGACTTGTAGATGAGGGGCTAACTTGCTTCAGGTTTTGACCTAATGGAAACTCTACACGCACTTCTGCCAGTTAGCTGTTATTCATCAGTTAAATGCATTTAGCACAATGTTGCGGTTAAACTCAGAGCCAAGAACAGTGCATCTACATTCTATTAAAGCATAAATACATCATTTTAGGTAATGAATTTAAGACTGTAGTGTACAAGTGCATCTTTTATGAATTTATGCCCACAACAGACTGTATACAGGTCTGTAAAAATTAATTTTTTTCCTCAACAATGGTTTGTCACAGCAGTTACTCATTGTTGCCCTTTTGTTGATTTGATTGCTGCTGTTGTTCTCATTTGTAAGTCGCTTTGGATAAATGCATCTACTAAGTGATTTAACGTAAATACTTCACCCGAAATGTCATTGGAAACTTGTTTTCCTTCTTCTGTAAAATGCAAACAGAACTTGTATGTGTATGCAAGGCATTTTTATGCAGTGAAAGTAAAAAAAAGTAGACCATATGATTTTGAAGTCTTACGATAGCTGTGTTTGAGGAATAAGCAAAAACGTATTCATTTTTTGCTTGAAATCTTACCCTCTTGTATAATACAGCAAGAAAACAGCAAAAAAATGTCACATGTTAATTCAGTTTTAACCCTATCATATCCTATTACCCTCAATTTAAACCTCCAGAATATGATTTTTACCCAAGTTTGTGTGTTTGTGTGTACGTTTATTTGTTGACTACCTAAATAGCCATCAAATAACACGCCAAAAAATGATGCCAACCATGCATTTAGAGACATTAAACATTGAATCAAATTGACCCCAAAGATAATAGGAGGGTTAAAAATGGCACCCATTGTCAGTGACATAAAACATACCAGTGGCTGCTGAGCATAGTGCACAAATTGTTTCTAGTGTGCTTTTGAATCATTTTGACAGCTCCTGTCCACTTTCACTTTCAATGTGTGAACAAATTCCAAGGAAGAAACACAATCAAATGGGTTTTGTTTAACTTAAATGAGGTTTAACAAGAAGACCTCATTTTCATATGAGCTGCTTGCGTGTGAGTTGTGGGTAAAGTGTTAGAATTTCTTGTCTTTTCAGCATTGGCAGGAAAGTGTGTTATTGCTTCAGTTAATTTTCGGTAATTTTTCAGTTAATTACAAAATATGTGAGAAATTTTCATCTGTTTTTAGATTTTTCTTCCCCATGTCACTCATTTTTAAGTATTTTGCTTGTATAATTTAAACAGTATCATATCTTTCTGCTCCTTTTTTGTTTAATTGATGTCTAATGTCTGATCTGTCTGATCTATTTTTGAACAAATGAATGGCAGCATATTGTGAGTGTTTTGCTGAACTGTTGATATAAGGACTACTGATACATTGTTAATACCTGTTAGAGGTGTGATTGCATATGACCATGTTTATATGGCCTGTGATTAAATATAAGGCCCTCATTTTCTATCTAATACCTATTCGAGAGAGCATAGTTTCAGATCCACTTAAAATCTATTTATGTCTTTTAAGACAAATTTTAAAAATTAAATTATTTTGGTGTCTTAAGGTTGTGCAAACACTGTACAGTTAATGGGAATCCAGCTCCTGTTTATAAGCAGCCCAACAATATGCCTTTTCACACAGTGATATATAAAGCTTATGTTTATTGTTATTAAAATTGCCACAATGTCTGACTTCATATAGATTCTGCACACGGTTGCTCCGAACTTGTAAATGCGACAGACGGTTTATTCAAAGTCTCTGTGTTTGTGTGCTTCTTATAAAGACCAAACATAGATTTGCTGTGTGTGAATTCAGTGATTCTGAATTAAAAAGGAGTACTTGGTTGTGCAAGAATCAATTGTATTGTTTTCTCTCTCTGAATCTTGTATTCGACACTTCCCTTTGTCTCAGAGGTGCTATTTATAGTTGCCCTGTTTTAGTCCTCTCTATCTCTGATTCAGTTTCTCTCTCTTGTGTCACTGGAGCTACGGCATATCTCGCCACATGCAAGTGATGAACTGCAAGAGGGTGCCAGTGCTTGATAAAATCCTTCTATTTAGGTATTTTAGTATTACTTCTATTTTATGGTCTACAAATTAAGGCTGCAGTTTGTCTCAATCTGTGGGGGCATCTGTCATTCTGTGGATCAAGATCAATGTGATTCTGAGCCATCACAGTGAGGGGGAAAAGATAGCTATCTGGCAAGCATCATCGTGGTTGTGGCTAGCAGCACAGGAAACACAAAGCAAAGGAAGTGAATGTGCAAGAGAGATATCAAAAAAATAAGAGATAAATTATATCATGTGAATCTTAGAAATACATGTTCTGGTCAAATTGTATTCAAAAATTACAAAAATAAAAAGAGACATTATAGTTAATGAGATAGTTCACCCTCATGTCATTTCAAACATCTATGACTTTTTTGCTTCTGAGCACAAAGTAAGATATTTTTACATCACTAACCTTAAAAAGAATTAGCATTTGTAAATAACTGATTCCTTCTGGATTTTCGAATAAGTTTCTAGAACAGAGAGGTATGACATTTGTCATGAAAAAATGGACAGCAAGGTCTTATCTCCATTCTTATTTCCTATTTTGAGGTAAAATATGGTCTAGACATTTTCTTGACGTTCACTCAAAAGGGAAAGCCGTGGGTGGGTAAAGAAATAAATGAATATAAAAGATGGAAGTGAGCCAGGCTGTTGGTAGACCCACAGATGGTCATTTAGTCTCCCAAAGAGTCCCGTCGTTTCAGTAATAGCTTAACTTTGCATCACGCTGCAGGCCTGCTGACCTCCATCACACATTTTGCCTCTTCTGCCTTGACCCTTACGGATGGGCTCACGGCATGAGTTTGTGTCGCCCATACTGCGCCCACCAATCACCTACACGGCTCTATCAAATCTGATTAACAACCTCTGTTGCTCGGCTTTATCTGGTGTACACATCCCTCACTGATCTGTGCTGTTGAAAGCTGTTGCTACCCTGCACTGGTTAGCGTTACATGCCCGGCGTTTAGGGCTGTGCTAGTTGGAACAGTAATTCACTGTTTCAATCTGTTCAGGAGAAGGTAGATTCACTGATTCGCTCGTTGATTCATGTTGACACCCTTCCTGTCATTTCCTGTCTCTGCCTTAGCGACTCTCTGCTCTCCCCTCACCAGAGACTTATGTAACACCGCTGCTTCACACCGTATCCTAACTAGGCCGGACAAGTCATTTCTCTGTCCGTGCTGCAAGCAAAAATGCTGCAAAATCACAGCCAATAAGAACATTTCATGTTAGTTTAATATTTAATAGAACACTGCTATGTAAAGAAGGATTTTGGACTTAAGGATATCAGGGGCTACTCAGGGACAAATTTACCAAACAGTTCTGCAGTTTTGTGAGCAATATATTTGTAGATAAAGAAATAATAAAATAGTCAAGCATATTTTCTACATTTTTAGACCAGATTGTGCTCATCTGTAGCATCCTCCATAGCCTAGCACACAAGCTACATCTTAACACTAGGTGTGCAGGGCCTAAAGTGAATCAGGTGCTAAAACAATGCAGATGATACTTGCAAATGAACAAATATGAAGCACACTAAGTAAATCCCCTCTCTGTCTGATGCGACAGGAATAGAAACCAAGCTACTTATGAAACGTCTCATTGCTTGGTGCAGTCACTGCTGCTTAATGTAGTGACAAAGTGACTGGAAGACATTCATTTATAATCAGGACTGGAGATTTGAGATGGCAGGAGTGACAGAGTATTGTTAATGCAACAAAGTCAGAAAGACTTGATATGAGTGGTGAAACCCTGAATTGTGTTCCTGTAGCTCAACTGGTAGAGCATTGTGTTTGCAGCACAAGGGTTGTGGGTTTGATCCCAGAGAACACAGATACTGATAAAAACGTATTTCTTGAATTCACTGTAAGTCACTTTGGATAAAAACGTCTGCCAAATCAATTAATATTGCTTATTACTTCATTGTGTCATACCTAACTAGGACAGTATTTCAAATAAGGACAATAAGTCAAGACACAAAAGATGTATTTCATTATACAAATACAATACAGTTTTAACAGCAGCAAGAACAGTTTGTTACAGTTGACAGCAAAACCAGCATCCCACAGAATGACTAATGCTCAGAAAGGTGAAGTGATTGTGGTATTCCATCTACTGCAGGACTTTTAACCCCACATACTCACAAAGACACAGAGAGGAAGAGCAGTGATTTTTCCTTGCACCCAGAGGTCGCTGTGAGGAAGCAGGAAGCTTGTCTGATACTAGCAGTCTAACATATAGTGCACTGTAGGACATCAGGAGGTGGTGAGCCATCGTCTGAAAACATTTATATTGTGTTAACACAAAAAACATGTTGCTTAAATTTGTCTTATAGTTTCAACAACTGAAAGCTTCAAAAAAATTAAAATGTTTGTGATGCTAGCAAACGTTTTCTGTTTTTTAAGCATTCTGACTAGCCCAACACAGCAACACTGGCTCAATAAAAGACACAATTCTGAGATGGGACTACCTGTTTTATCTTTAATTGTTCTTACTGATAAGCATTCGGTTATATACAATGCAAACAGATTGTATTTTTTTTTACACAGAGACACCAACCAGTATATAAAGGCCAATTTGTATTTGTGTTCATTTTTACCTGATATGAAAGAGTGCTGTCAGGCATCAGACTGAAGGTTTTTGTAAGTTTAGAATCTTCTCTTTGATTTCTTATTGCACTTTGCTCACTTCTTCCCTCAAGCAGGGGGCGCTCTTCTCCAGCAACCTCCTCATCCAGTAATCCATCTTCAGGATCTAGAGACTTGACCTCAGTCACTAGAACTAGGTGGGACATTTTTTTCTTGAGTCTGTTCTGCAGGGTGAGATGGGAACTTGTAATAGTGTCTTTTTTATTACTTCTTTCTGTTTTAAATAAAGCCTAATCTGTGATTGATAATGGCCTCTAAATTAAAAAGGTTTAGCATTATAGCATTAAAAATGTTTCAATATTTCACTGGAAAATGATCAATTTATTGCAGTTGCAATTAACTGCAGAATGTCTGTTTCCATATAATGAAAGTGAATGGGGCTGTGAAGCAACACCACAACAGTTCACATTCTGATTCACATTCACAATGGATGTGGTGTTCTACATGAAGGTGAATATGATACAATTCTTATTTTTGGTAAACTATTCCTTTAAATTGCTGTGAACTATTATGTGGTGAGTACAAAACATTTGTCAGTATTGATTGTAGAGACAGGAAATTTTACAGCATTAGAGCAAATGAACAAAACAACAACAACAATTAACAAGGACAAACAAACCTGCACTTGATCCCTGACAAAACTCATGTCCTGCAGAGCCTCAGTCAGAGATGTCAGACATGGGTACAGATCCCAGAATACACAGAAAAGCTGAAATAGAACAGAACTCCAGCTTAATGTACAATGAGGACAAACTGCTCCAGTTTAACATTATCAGTATCATCTGACAAAACAGCAAAACTGTTCAAGCAGTTAAGAATGTGAAAACCAGTTATCAGTTATCTGATTAAACAGC
>JBAJNP010006509.1:10761-25349 GCA_036877545.1 Yasuhikotakia modesta | reverse complement strand
CATTTATAAGGGAAAAGTCTCAACATTAAAGCTGCAATCTGTAACTTCTGGTAAACAAAATGAGCAATTATATAACAGATCAATGTTCCATATCACAAATAACAATTGTGTAAGTTTTTGTGTTTTTATTTAGAGCTGTTTGTCGTATTTCACAGCCTCATCTGAAAAAAGCAACCTGCAATAGACGCAATAGAGATCGCAGCCGTAAACAACAGTAATACTGTTTGCCTTAATAACAACATTAAAAAGTCTGACTGTTCTTGGAGTCATGGCACAAGGGCAAATAAAGTTCTAAAATCAAATTTGGCTTAAACTCAATTAGAACTCAGTTAGGCCAAATCAAATGATTTAAACCCAATAAGAATACAAATGCACTGAAATGGTAACTAAACAGAGCAAATTGGAAGGCAATAATTCACTCAGCAGTGAGCGCAGTGGAGAAGTCATCTGCTGTCACCAACCTTGAGCTAAGAAAAGCCATGACAATGTAGAGACTCTGTGAACATGGCCTCTCCATAGAAACAGACAGGAACAGACAGACCCGGGCAGGCTGTGCTTCTCCTGCACACAAAATGAGTTAGAAACAGGAGTACATTTCCTGACCTGCTGCCCTAACCACACACAAATTAATGACACATTGTTTCCCAGTTTGGAGAGAGAGCTACACTGAATTTATAATGGAACTCGTACGCCTGCTAGGAGAAGTTTCAGGAAGCACAAACCAAGCTGTTAAAATATATCTTGATGCATAGTGTTCCAACTTGAAAAACAAACTACTTTGTTCACAGGTTTCTGTTTCACAGTTAAAGGCTAGTAAGTAATAGTAAGATGTGTTTGTTTTCCTCAGAAAAGGAAGGAAACAAACAAATGATATAAATATATAAAGCTATAAATGCCAAACCAAAATATTATGGTTATGGAAGAACATAATAGGAAATTCTTGAGTTTATATTGAGATATTTGACTGATAATTTTCATATTTAGGCAAATCTAAGCAGTGATATTGATGAATCTAATACAAAGCGCTAATGGCGACACATAATATTATATAAGAGTTTAAAATTCTTCAGCTAAAGTTCCCAGTAGCATTTCAGCCTCGCAATGTTGATGCTAAGATATAATTAGGATTCAATAGTTCACTGGTTCCTGTACATTTAATGTTTATAAATGACATTTATTTGTTTTCAAGAGAGAGAGTGAGAGAGACAGAGAGAAAGAGCAAAAGAGAGAGAGAGAGAGAGAGAAAGAGCGAGGGACATGTTTAACTCAAAAGATAGAGCAGCTAATTTACAAAGTACCATTAAGCCAAAGATAAACATGACAAACATCTAGTAAATGGAGCCCTGACATGTTTCATTTCATTAACATTCCCCCTGAACACACACACCCTTAGATGCCTCCTAAATCCTACTTAATGAAACACACACATACACATGCGTACACACAGGCTCACTGTTAAGCAAAAAAGCCAGATAATTACAGTGAAAAACATCACCTAGACTTCTAGTAATTAGGAGATTATATCCACATAGCCAGAGAGGGGAACTGCAATTGCTCAGCTTTTCTCAAACTCTAATGGGGTCAAAAACAGCTTGATAAACCAGGGCCTGGCTTTCAAATCCCCTGGAAGCAGGGCGGAGGGACAGCGGAAGTATCTGATGATGGTGTTAAAGCCAAAAGGAAATTAAAGGAATTATTTAAGGCTTACATTATTATTAAAAACTACAATTTATTATTTAAAACCACAATTCATCAGCACATATTATTCCAAAGACAACAAAATATAAAATCTTCCACCATGTTATTATAAAGTTGCTCCGCCTCCAAACAGCCTTGATTTTCTGGTGATGTCACCTAGGCCCCACAATCTATTGGTTAACAAACCAATAACAAACACTGTAGCTGTACAGGAAGTGTTTTAGACTGCTGCAGTAGGTAATGTAGCCCCTCTGAAATCTTGCCAGTGGTTAAAACAGCAATTTAATGCCAGTTAATGCTAATTCATTTACACTTATGCAATTGGCAGACACTTTTATGCAAAGTGACTCGCAGGGTATATATTTTCTCAATCCATGCATGCACTGGGGACTGAACCCATGACTTTGCCATCAGTTGAGCTACATAACAAGCACTAATGCAATAAAGATACAGTAACATTGTCTGGAGGTTGTCTGGATGTTCTCTCAAGGGGGAAACGGCAGTGTTTCGAAAGGAAAAGTCACATTCTCATAAGAATTAAACGTCTGTAAGCATTTGCCAGAGGTCTCAGGTGTGTGTGGGACGCTATCCAAGGCATTAATTAACAGGACTGGGTGTGGTTCATGCAGATTATTGTTGTATAGACATTAGAACACGTCAAATGAGATGTGACCACAGTCTCCCTGGAGAAGCGTCTATGATAATGAATCTCCAATCGCTCGTGTCTCTCTATGGGAGGGAAGAGAGGAACGAGGCAGCAGCAGGGCAGGATATGGATCTGTCTTTAAAAACTTGGCATTAGTTCAGTATTATAGATTTTCCAACAGCGGTTGACATCGTTTGCTTACAGGTCACAAAATGGACCAATCACAGACCAGCGCCCTGGCACTCAATCATAATGTATGTTTTAGAACTTGGTTTTGTTAAATGATATCTATTAGACGCCTCATCCTCTAAATTGACTGAGACAAAACATGGATGCGAGTGTCGTAGTTTCATTTTCTGTTTAATTGTCTGTTCGGGTCTCCTGGAAACATAATTATTTCAGTAATCAACATCAGAGAAGAAGAGGCATGGAAACCGCCAACATCTCATTTTCTGTGTGTGAACAACCTGCCATTGTTGTTGAAAATAATATTGTTTTAAGAATGATTCCATTTCATTCTCATAATCTCCCGCAGCCCGTTTGTTAGGCGTCTAATGTAACTGACTTTCTCAATCCAGCAAGAACTAATCTGCTGGGGAGCAGATTTTTAATGTGCTTTACTGTACTTACAGTCTGTACATATAACTGCATCTTCTAGCAGTGGGTACAGCCAAACACTCAAAACACACAAACAACGAGTGGTAATGCTATGACTAGCCTTAACGTTTTCAGAACGTTCAAAGATCAAAGTATTTGTAGGTATGAACTATAAATAAGTTAAACCAATTACAATGAATAGTCCAGCAGGGGCACAGCTAACTGATGAGTTGTCGCTGGATATCCCAAGCAAGAAAAGGCTGTAGATGTATAATTCATGCAGCACAGCACAACTTACCACAGAACAACGAAGGTGGAGAAGACCTAGCCCACCTTAGATAGAGATGAACACCACACACCCACATATATTCACACATCTTTCTACCTCCCCGGGGACCTGCTGCAGAGAGAGAGAGAGAGAGAGAGAGAGAGAAAGAGAGAGAGAGGGGTGTGGGCAAAATGTGGTGAAAAATATTAAATATGCAAACAAGAACTCCGGCGAGCTCAGATGTTCTGATACATTTCCTTTGTTCTTTGTTCCTTTGGTGTATGGACAGACAGACAAACAGACAGACAGACAAACAGACAGACAGACTGACACTGTCTTTTGGATGACACACAATACTTGTTAATCCAACTAATTTGTAGCATTGCGCCTTAATTAATCAGGATATCTCATTATTATCCAACCATTTGGTGTTCTATATAAATTGTTATCAATTAGCAGCAGATCAGGGCTTCCTTCATGACTAATTAAAGCAATTAGAGAAAGCTTGAACTAATGCATTTTATACAGATAGCAGCACCAAAGCGACTCGTTTCACTCACAGGTCAAGAGCACACAGTAATTACCAGCCGATTACACCCGCAGCCTAGCATGCTTCAGAAGGAGTGTGTGTGTGTGTGTGTGTGTGTGTGTGCATGGCTGCCTGTGGAGTGATGGCTGTGTGGTTTAGTGTGTCCCCACCTTTGAGGTGTGAATGTTTTACTTTCATTTTCACACTTTGCTTAATATTTTATTCCTTGCAAAAATCACATCATTTCATCAATACAAATGGAAGCTACAAAACAGGTTTTTGCACAATACCTTGCAAAAATGCACTTAATGCAGTAACTTCTATATTATCAGATGTTAATTGTTAATTTACAATCAATTAAAAAGGCTAAATAAACCAGATTAAACCAGAACACACACACACACACACACTTAATACAAGTTTAAAACACTGAGGGAAGTTTATTTATAGCCATGCTAAAGATACATGATAATGACTGTGACCTCCAGAGACATGATGAATTCAGCTCGTGCTTTTTAAACAGACAGTCAAATATTGATTTTTACACATGCTTTTGTCATGTTAAGAACTGAGGAACTGAGAGATCTACAGCCCTCCTGTTTGAGATTTCATCTGGGGGTCTCTGTCACGCTGATATCCTGTCACGCTGTTTATCAGAAGGAAACGATATACAGCCACAACAATCATGACAGGAATACACAAGCAGATCTGATAAGCCTGGATTAGTAGACAGCCCTGGCTCTAAATATGTGTATTTCTCTACTATCTGAAATATTTATATTTTCACAGAATATGAAACATACATTACATCCAGAATTGCTTCAGCGCTTCATGCGTACAGTAACATAAAAAAACATTTTAAAATGGTCCAAAAGTTTGTTTGATACAGTTCAAACTCTGAGAGCATGCAAATGAAGATACAGCTAGCGACGGTAAAGAAATGAGCGATTATCTGTGTGGGATGAAGGGAAAAAGGATAGAAAGATAGAAGGGTGAAAAAAACGAACGTCAGCGAGTTGATCAAAGCCTCAGCCGTCTGAATATTCATGCTGCTAAGGCACCACGTCTTGTTAAAGAATGATATGTGTTAGCATTGCCGCCCCATTTGCTGTGAAACTACAGAGACCTGCTCCAGGCTTTACTTCCCCCAGTCTTTCTACCTTGAATCTGGGTTCAAATATCTCATGGCCATTAAGAAGCAATGGAGCTTAAGACGATAAACCCTCACATCACTTACCAACCCGGACGATGGGAAAGGACAGGGAAGATGGACGAATTAAAGCAGGCAGGCAGAGACAGAGCAGGATAATTTGGCACAAGGGTAAATAAATAAGAGAGAAAAATACCCATGATGATTGATAGAGGGAATAAAGAGAGCGACCGTTCACGTGTACACACGGCGGTTTGGGTCCTGACTGGGAGCTGACGAGGCGAGTTCGGCTCATCCTGTATTCTGCTCAGGGGGAAAAAGTCAGGGAATCTACGGCCAATTCAAGTCATCTTCAAAGAGATATTAACATAGCACTGGATCCCTTTTATCTCATGTCTAAATTCAAGGATGTCAGCTGAAATTAAAACACAACGAGGACGAAACGAGACTAAAAATATACAGTGAGAAAACAGGTCGAGGACAGGCAGCCCGTGGTGCACAGAATGCAAACGTGTTGTTTAATGATGGCCGCTTTGTTGTGACCCCGCCGCGGTCGGAGCGGAAGCTGCAGGTGGGATTGGACATTAGCGAGATCACGGTTTGTGTCGGACTCTGAGAGAGAAGCCAGATTATAATCATTAAGAGTTCAAAGAGCAACGAGATGCTCTCTGCATCTGGGCATTTTAAAGTATTGAGTTCGTGTAACTCAGGAAAAATGTGTCTAGGTTTTGCACGAGCGACACGTGAGAAAAAATGAACATCAGACTGTTGAATTATTGAAAATTAATGCACACACAAGGTGGCGACACTGTTAAACCTCAGGTATGTATTAATTTTCAATAATTCAACAGTCCAGAGTCAATTATTCTACTTATACAAAGGTATCTCAAGACATCTTTTAAGTCTTCTCTCTGAAGACATTTTTTATAACTACTTTCTTCCTCCTAGTTCAAAACACTTACCCAAGATATTCCCTTATTAATATTAGCTCTTCTGCCGTGTACGCAATGGTTATTTAAAATAACTTGATATGAAACTGTACTGCGGTCAACTGAGCTATAACTACTAATAGTCATGCATTATTGCACTGTAAATAATTTAACACCTTTAGAACACCAGGCAGCCAATCAGAGTCAAGTGTTGAAGTACCTCAGTATAAGATGAAACGATACCCAAAAGATCCTATTATCTTCAGCTAGAACATCCACCGTTCACGCTAGCTAACAACTTGATGCATATCACACACAAAACTAGCAGCACAGACTGAATTAGCCAGTTTCAGTGTGATTAATTGGCATCGTGTAACTTCTGAGAATAGAAGCACACAGTTTTTAACAGCTTGGAAACAAACATCTGTTAACACGGTACAGATAGAGTACCTTGACGCAAGAGTTTTTGGGGTAGAACTAATCACTGGATTTGCCAAAGTTTGACTAGCGAAGCTTTGTTGAATGTAAGAGCAGCATTTTAATTCTGCTGTGTTGCTTGAAGACGGAGAGCAGGGGAGAAATAATGTTCTATTTTAGTAAATGTATGTGTATGCTGCGTTTGGTTACCTAACAGCCAAAACATAACCCAAATACCAACTCCACTTACAGACAGTCTGCATTTTCAAACACACATCTATATTTCATAGCAGCTTTACTTTTAAAGTTACTTGCAGTAGACTGTTTGTGACCTTTGACTTTCACTTTTACAACTATTGCAGAATAAAGACAGCAGGCACGCATGCATACACACACACACACTCACGCATGGGCACGCACACGCACCACACATGCATGCACACACACACACACATGTATATATATGTATATATAAGGCTTCAAAAAGTACCATGGTATCATGATGGTAAAGGAGTAGAAAACCATAATATTACCATAGTACTTTGTGTAAGTGAAAACTGTGCAATGAAGGAAAGTGCACAGAGAGATACATTGATAGAGAAAAAATGATATAGAGATTGAGAGAGAGAGGGGGGGAGGGATTGAGAGAGAGACATTGAGAGTGATAAATTGAGAGGGATAGAGAGAGAGAGAGAGGGAGGGAGAGAGAGAGATTGAGAGGGAGAGTGAGAGTGAGAGAGAGGGGTGGGTGGGTGGGGGTGGGAGAAGCAGGTGTGTGTGTGTTACACACGTGTGCACAGGTCCAGAGGAGAAACTCTCAGAAGAGGATTCTCTGGAGTGAAGAGCACATTGAATATTGATGTTCCACTCCTTCATGCAACACTTGCCTTTTATCTCTCTCTCTCTCTCTCTCTCTCAGGCACTGTACACCACCTTTAAAAGTCTTATCTCTCTTTTCATTTTTTGCAGTCTAAACTCCCATTACTGCTTGCCTTCACTGTGCCCTGCTGTGGTGTATATAAAGGGAAGTCCACTCACGGTCTAATTACTGATCTGTTTAGCGGCTAACACAAGCGCCCTGACACAACAATGCATGGAAAACACGTTCATTTATCAAAGACGCGCAACACATTAACATGTAGTCAAATCTGTTATCAGCGATTTAACTGTTTACTTCCTGTTTCTAAGCACAATAATACCCACTGAAACGCTAGCACAGCCCAGGTTTAATGCTAAATTACTTGAGAGCTTTTGGCCATAATAAATGCTCAGAACTCACACACACAAACTTACTGTTTATCCATCAGACAGCAAAATTATTAAAGAGCAAAACATGGTCACTGTAAAAACATTTCAGCGGCTGCATTTTTGCTTACTAAAGAGGACAAGGCTGAAATTTTAGCTTACTACAATAAAAATATCCCAGCACATTTGATAACATCAGGACTCAGGCAGTTTCTGGCGATGTCAGAAAGTACAGTACAGTATATTCACCGTTAGCTGAGACTGTACACTGTACGTCCACTGTTTGGGCTAATGCAATTGTCCATTGTGCAGAACCAATAACATACAATTTCCTGCAGTGAATTGTAAGTGATAATTCAGTTGTTGTGGACTGGCCTTTCTTTAGTGAAGGGGTTGAATGTGAAGGTTGGTGTTGAATCGGGGTTGGTGATTGGTTGAGGAATGTGACTGGAGGTCAAAGTGTCTTCGGTTGCGTTCAGATTCTATTCTGTTATTTTGTATTATTCATTCGGTCGCTCATGATGGTGAACCCAATTTCCCAGCAGGTCCCAGCTCAAATAAATTTGGCCTGATTTCTAGGACAACATTTTAATAGACTTCACAATCGACTGAAAATGTTTATTTCTAGCTACATTCTGGTACAGAACACCCACTTTTCCCAACACTGCCAGATGGACAGAATAAAGTCCTCCATTTTGTTCCATATCCTGTTTTCTAAAAAAACATACATTTTTTTAAACTGCATGTAAATGCGTTTCTCACACATTAATCTGTGTAGCAAACAACTGGCCTGTGGTTTCTTCAAACAAACACCAGGTTCTTTGCCTGTTGTCTTCCTGTGAACAATCTCTGTGCTGCAAACACAAACCACAGACAATCTGACTTTCCTGTGTCTTAGACCTCATCTCGCCTCTCTGCATACTCCCTCAGGAAGTTGTCTTTTTCTTTAAAAGTGTGAAAAGTTTGAAAGAACTGGATGTACATTATTGATCCCTGGTGGGACGTTCAGAGCAAAACAGAGGCAACATCTGATGTAAAATACATAGTTCCATCTGGCACACTGTGCAAGACATCATGCAGTATGGGGACACGTGCGATATTATTCTTGACCTGGTTGACGGCTGAAAGTAACACAAGGGCAGGGCACTACAGGGAGATAAGTAAATGTTGTGCTGTCTGATGACAAGAGGCAGAAAATATCCCCTGTAGCGTATGATTTTTTTTAACACTGTTGTCGAACAAGTCAGAGCCTAAAGGTCCTCCAGGATAAAGCATTGTGGGAAGGATGCCTAGAAGTTTGTAGAACAGACACAATCTTTCCAGCATCATCTTTTGTGCCTCTAAAAAGTCAAGGTGGATTCTGATAACAGCACCGGCCTTTAACATTGCTTTATCTGGATTCTTGGGATCGCCTGAACGAATGTGTCTCCCTCAGCGCAATACACAGTAGAAAAATGAAGTACATTGGCTATTATAAACTGGAAGAACATCTTTTAACAGGCTGCTGCACTCATGACATGACCTGAGCGGCTGGTTTAAACAGTTCTTCCTTCCAAGTCCCCTGCGTCACGTCCATCATGGCTGAATGCGTCCTGTAGTCACCTAAGATAATAGAAGACATTAATACATAAATTATCTGAGTTGTCTTTAATTATATTATTCTGCTCTTTGCTTAAGACTTTATTCTCAAACTCATGTCATTCAAAGATCACATCATTTCAGGTTTGATTTAGTAGCAAAGCAATTTCACAGCTTTTCACAAAGAGCAAAGAACATTTCAGATGTTTAAAATGACATTTTCACTTCACAAGAGTCACTGGGTTTATATGTACTGTAAATATAATATAAATACAGCAACTGGGTTTATAATAAAACAGGTAAAAGTGACATGGCTAAGACTGCGTTCAAAGCCTGGAAGAGCCATAACAGCCAACGATAGATTGATTTCAATTACTCAGATCTTCTGTTCACCAAAACAGTGATTCATGCATACTTCAGTGCATTTAGGAAGCAAAAAGAAAACATTTACATTACATATGTTTACATTATAGCATATTTACATTGGCAACTCTTTAAATGCAAGAGGTCACAAACCAGCAGACCCTTATTGACTGTCACTATATAGTGTTTCTGCTTATTTTCATTAGGCTGAACGCTGCTCATCTTTGTTATATCATCAAAGGGTTGCGGTGGCTAATGTCACCTCAAAACAGCATTGAACACGAATAACCAACTGTACGGTCGCTTTATCACTGCCAATCCATGCTTGTTTTCAGCAGTTATGCAAAGATCGAGATTGGACACACACATCTCCTTCCATGTAATCTTCAAAGGGCTGATTTGTCCACTTAAGGTGGAGAAGATAAAGAGGGTTTCAGTCTTTGATAGCATCTCAAACATTTAAAGAGGGTTTGTCCTTGCCCACAGCACTGCTGTTACCCAACAGATATCCAGCAATCTCACAACATCAGGCCGTCAGTTTCACTTGTTTACAGTTTCTCTTGTTTTCAGAAGAGAGAAGCAATAGAAAAAATAATCAAAGCACAACAGTGAGGCTGGGAGATAAAGCTAAAAATACATCAATATAAATATTTCATTATTGTTCCGTTTGCGTTTTGGGAAGCGCATTTATCCAAATTGTCCTTCTCCAAATTTAGTTTTATTTCTGTGACAAAGCTAAAGAAATATTTTTATTTTCCTAAATTACAATCATTTTAACCAAATAGCCATTAAATTGAACTTACCAATAGAAATAAATATTAAATCAGACATTTGTCTTAATGCTCTTATACTTACGAATCACAAAATGAGGTTGTAAAATAAGTCTAATAACACTTAATTTGCTATGAAAAAACTCTTTAAAAATCTTTATGGTCCAATAAAAACATTGTGATATTTACAATGTTGCTTCATTTTACATCACTAGCAAAAACAATGATATATATTGCTGTGTTTACACTTAAGGCTGGAATTATATATTCCCATTAATCTTCCCCTCTCTCTCTACTTCTCTCTCTCTCTCTCTCTCTCTACTTTCTCTCTCTCTCTCTCTCTTCTGGTGTCTTTGCAGGGAACCACAGCTAATGTAATCCCTTGTCGTACACCAACATGCACCTGCAGCAAAGCAAAACAAATAACATGTTTATCACCAAACTGCACTCCTCCAATATGCATAGTCTCAGTAGCACGTTAGCTTTGGTGGCTTGTGGATGGTAGCTTGACCTAATAGCCTAATTGGGCATCTAAAACCCATAAAAGGACACAAAATAATGCCTTTCTTAGCCCGGTGCATTTGGTTCCTGCTCAGACCGATGCCAAGTCTTGTGTGAAAGCAGCTTCAGTTAACATATACAAGACTAATTAAAGTTCTTCTCCCAGGATGGACTTTGTTGAGGCTTTATCTAATCAATGCTAGTGTACTGCAGCATCCATTTAGCATGAACCAAACTAGAAGAGAAAGAAAATGACTGCAGCGTTTCTTTGAATAGTCTCTGATTTCGCTGTTCATGTTTATCAACATGATTGATGGTGATTTGCACAATCTCACTGGATAATAGGAACTTTGAAAACAGCATCTTTTTAAATCCATCTCCCCAAAGCCTGTCTTGTTGGCCAGATGCTGAATTATTTGTCTCTCATTGATACACTATAGCCTTCCTAGAATATTTGACCTTCCTTTTTCAGCTGGACCAATTTGTCACAGCAGAGATGCTGAGATAATAGGTTTAGGTATCATGGAGGGAATCTCAGCCTTTGTTTGCTATGCTTTATTGAATCATAATGAGAAGGAGAATGAGGGTTAGCGAGCAGAAAGATGGCTGAGCTTCCATTAATTATCCCTGATCAAAAATCAGTCACGTTGTGATGGAGGAAAATCGAAAACAGACAATTTTGGCAAACTTTTCCCATGACACCTAATTACAGGAGTAACCTTAACCTAAACCCAGTCCAGACAATGTTACCAAAAACAGCTTTGAACATCATCTGAAGTAACACGTGAACGCAACACACAATAAGCAGTGAAGCTAAGACAACTAACACTACTGCAGAAAAAAACAGCTGGTTGGTTTAGAACATCTAACTGGTTGAGCAGCATAGCCATGCTTTCCACTAGGTACATTCTCCATGCTCCTTCTGGTGATACTGGTTAAACCTAGTTAGGTAGCAACTGGTTACCAACTTTGAGATTTTCCTCAGAAGGGACTATAATATTCTATATATTTTTTGATTGTTTCTGAATCACTCTGAAGATTAAAGAAGGAGTTATGAGTTGCTCGTTCCCTGCTGGAGGAGTTTTAAAGTCTCTTTGTACAGAGATCTCTTTCTGGGTGGTAAATCTGTTTTTCCACTTAGGAAAAACAACACTGGAACAGATGAAGTTGTCAGTGGAAAAACCCACTGTTCAAAGCACAATTACAGACAGAATTTTCTGGGGACATTTCATATTCATAGTACAGATTGGGCTTTTCAAGACTGATTCACAAAGAAATTATGAATTATTGACTGAGAACATTTGCTAGGTGATAAGAATCCACTTCAGTGAAGCAAAGAGGTTCTGTCGCACATTACTGAAAACAAGCCACAGTATATCTCCTCAGAAATGTATAACAATTTATAACAGAACCCATTTTTGTTGCATCTGAGGCATATCTTTGTCTATTCTTTAGTTATATTAGAACATATGGATCGAAAAAGGAAATTAACAACTAGCCACCTTTATTTTTTTATTACCCAGACATTCGCTGGTTGAAAAGCCAACCACAGTTAAATTGCCCGGTAAATCTCTCTCTGAAAGTTTTAGATACAGTTCAGTAAGCTGTAAATTTCATACCGGTGCAGTCCTTGGTCAACTTTTATTATGTATGCCAATCTATTTGTAAACTGGCAAACAGGAACCAATTTGGCTGCATGTGGGTGGATTTATTGAGCAATGCGATTATTGATTACATCGTATTTTTAAACAGTGTATTGATTTGGGTAAACATCTATTAACATCAGTATGTCAGGTCAAGAAAAGCCCCTTTTGATGTAGACAGATCTGGGTTTCATGTTTGTCTATTGACCTGTGAGATTAAGGTTGTCACAGGTCTTTAAGCCCAACAAACTGACACGCACAAGTCTTTATCCAACACACATACATCTTTCTGACCACACCACTGACCAACTCCCTCTGTCGGATATGAGGCGCCGCTCCATTGAATAAACCATAAAGAAGAGTGCTTATCACTTCTAGATCAAAGCCAATGAGTGGTACAGTGATGAATGGGAGGGAACGGGAACGCCATCCCTGTTGAGGGTGGATGAGGAGTGAAGAGGTTGGTGAATTCTCGCTAAACATGACACCAATCATTAGTCTGGCGTATCCAGAACTGGTTCTGCCCCTAAAACATCTGCGAGGCTTTGGTGGACTTTAAAGAGGCGTGAGATGAGAACACTTTTGTTTTCGTTAACCGTAACTCGAGGGCATGACTGGGTTAAGCCTCTGTGATAGATACGGATTTATCATTATAATTACCATAGAAGAACTGAGACTGCAGCTTTTACACAGTACAAAAGCATTGCTGTTTTACTCATGTGATGAGTGAGCTATAGTTTACTTTATAGACTGTAGTTATAGTTACACATAGAAAGACTCTAAGCATCATCATATAGTTTATTTTGAGTGACATCTAAACTGATCAATCGCAGTCTGCTCTGGCGTTTAGGGGCGGGGTTTATCTAATACAACTGATACTACAATACAAAAGTCTGGACAAAACTCAGTTGACTATACAGAAAAACCAAATGACAAAAACAGCAATTTAAAAAAGCAACTACTTTCACAGATAAAACAGATAAATAAACAGTTCTTCTTGTGGGTATATGATTCACTTGTTACAAGGTGCCTCAAACAAAACTCTTAGAAAGATGATTTAATCTGGTTCAACTGTATCCAGTAAACGTTTTTACTCATATCTACTCATTGTATCAGCATCTTTATGTACCCTAGTAAACCTCAACTCCCAGTCATTTTATCAGCCAATCAGATTAAAGCACTGTCTGCCATTCAGGCAGGTTTTATTTTTTTGTGCAGTGATCATCAGACAGCCAGTAAATGGACTGTGGGCAGTCTGTGGGTGTGCCCTGCGAGGCTAAGACTGGCCCTCTGACCTGACTGTTGTAAATATTCACAATATCCATGCAGTAAAAAAACACTGACAGTCACTAACACACGGGCGAGTTAACGATGGGTCTGTCATCTACAATGGGTCATTTTGCTTCCCCTGACACCTTTTAGCCAATAACAAAATAGTGGAAGTGTACATAAAATCCATAAGCTCTCATCGAATCATATTGCAGGATGTGTCAGAACTGTGACTGGTGTGATTTTCACACCGAATCTAATTGCATCAAGATATGAACAGAGCACAGCCTCAAATGTGCGAGGTTTGTGGGGTAAGCAGGGGGCTGTCAGTTTTGTGCTGTGTTTGAATATAAATGAAGGATTCTGATGAGGGAACAGACACAGACAGGCCGACCGACGGAGACACGCGAGACGCTTCCTGCATCTTCGCCAGAGAGGCTGAGAATGTAGGATCGGTTTCACTCTCTCTCGCACCGCTCACTTCCTCTTTCGCACCTCAGAGAAGCAGCTTTTACCGCAGTGGGAACTGCCAGCAGAGAGTCTGTGCTCATTTAGACAACTTGTTTCTGTAGCTGTAAATGTAAAAACTTACATGAATGCAAAACATGTCAATATAACTGTCTAAACGCCTAAATATACATATATACACCTGTATTCTGCCAGCCTTTGTCTCTTTTCTTATTTTCCTACATATTTATATATATATGTAGGAAAATAAGATATATATGTGTGTGTATATATATATATAAAAAATATATATATATATATATACACACATATTTGTACATATATACTGTATATACTTGCATATATATGTATACACAAACATTATAGAAAAATATATAGAAGAAAAGTAAAGGTAATATACTGTCATATACAAGTATTAGAGTACCTGTGATATATAGACACAGAGAACACCAGCTCTCCCTCTCTCTCTCTCTTTCTCTCTCTCTCTAATGAGCGCTAGTCCATCTTGCTATAGATC
>JBAJNP010006509.1:0-10711 GCA_036877545.1 Yasuhikotakia modesta | reverse complement strand
GTGGGAACTGCCAGCAGAGAGTCTGTGCTCATTTAGACAACTTGTTTCTGTAGCTGTAAATGTAAAAACTTACATGAATGCAAAACATGTCAATATAACTGTCCAAAACAAAAGACAAAACGCCTAAATATACATATATACACCTGTATTCTGCCAGCCTTTGTCTCTTTTCTTATTTTCCTACATATTTATATATATGTAGGAAAATAAGATATATATGTGTGTATATATATAAAAAAAAAATATATATATATATATACACACATATTTGTACATATATACTGTATATACTTGCATATATATGTATACATAAACATTATAGAAAAATATATAGAAGAAAAGTAAAGGTAATATACTGCCATATACAAGTATTAGAGTACCTGAGATATATAGACACAGAGAACACCAGCTCTCCCTCTCTCTCTCTTTCTCTCTCTCTCTAATGAGCGCTAGTCCATCTTGCTATAGATCCACTGGAGTTGGAAGCATTTCCAGCCCCTGCTGTTCAGCACAGTTCTACTGCAACAAATCAGAGGAAAAATGACCCCCACTGCACCCTCAACATCCACGTGTGCCACACAGATTTTGTTTGTGTCGAAATAATACGGTCAACACCAAAAAGGCATTTACAGCCAATTTCACTTCCATAGCGTGATGTATTCCTGAGTGAAACAGGATAATCAAAATGATAAAATGCAAGGCGAGACAAATTTTTCCACTGGGAATTGATTTGATCATGGAAAGTTGGCATTCCATACCGAAATGAAGCCAGTTCTGGGAGTCTGCAGGGGTTTGTGGAGGACTGAGGCACGGCAAACATGTTGAGGTGGAATTTTACCTGGACAGAGAGACTCCCGGTTAATACGCTTGATGTGTTTTAATCTGTCTTTGTTTGCTATCGTTCACGTGTATCACGTTACAGTTAACCAATATTAAATTACAAGATTACAGTCAGGCTGCAAACCCAACAATAATAGTAAAAAACGGTCATAATTTTAATACATAATTGTAGTAAACCCATCACAAAACATTTCTGCAGCAATGGTGGTAAAACGTTTTTTAAACATTATATATCATGTATCAAAATGGTAGATCTAATATCATAACAAATATTTTTGTTACTTAATGGAAACATTTCAAAATATTGCTTTCAACATAATATGTACAGGGTACATACAGTATATATAAAAATACAGCCTAGATGTAAAGTAAAGTTGTTGTTGATGACAGACAGTCAAAGTAACACACAGCCAATATTAATTTTATGTTAATTTATTTTGTGCTGGTTTTGTGGCCGCTATTAATGCTATATGCTTGAGATGTGTGCTGTGTCATTGCTGCGGCATACATTGTAAAAGCAGGAAGATGTATTAAGTCAAACATTACAAGATTCAGATGTATTCTGATCTGCTAGTGTTTATCATTTTTAGCATATTAATGCAAATCTGGGCCATGTGCTTTGAGACACGGGAGCGCTGGTTCCTGCAGCAATGCTTTGCATTAAGTGGCTTTGATTCTGTAAAACGCTGATGTAAAAGGATATGAGTGACTGCATATATTAAACTCACCAACTCAAAGGTATTACATAATTCATAGGCACAAAATCATATGATCAGCTGTGTTGGGTGGAGGGAAAGTTATCCACAGGATATTGCTTTGTGGGGGACGGGGGTCATTTCTGTGTGAGCTGGAATCCTCAGGGAATAACGTGAACACTAGGGGGCAAACTTGAGCTTCAAGCTCCCAATTACAAAGCAGGACTATAAAGAACCAGAGAAACCACTTGCAGAACATCTCACATCTCATCACACCATTTTCTGTTTTGTTTCTGTCTTTGTACCTGCATAATATCTGTAATCTGTTTCATATACCAATCTGTGTCCTGTTTAAACAAGCCGTTCTCTTCTCATTACTAACCTTCTGTTTTTCTCTCAGCTGTTTGTTTGTTGCTCCTTGGGTTTCACTGCTGTTACATTATAGACACATCGTGATTACAGTCTGACAGAGAGCTCTGTGCGCCGCCTGACTTCTGACTTCGTGAACAGCCATCTTGGATGTGTTATGTCAGCTCAAGAGATCAGACCAAAAACCCTGACAGACTTTGAATGCTTTTCATCTCCATTTAAAGGGACGGGACCTCCAAAATAATTCTCTAATCATTTACTCACTATGCTGGTGAATCACAACTGTGGTGATACAGGTTTTTTGACCACTCCCCTCAACAAATAGTCTCGTCCAATCATTAGGGGAGTAAGTGTTGCCATGTTGGGCTTGTTAAATGCTTTAAAAAAAGTCAGTGCTATGTTTACAGCTAGAAGATATGGTATGTTGCATAATCTCAAAAGTATCTATGGTTGTTGCACAGAGACACACAGTGGCTAGGTCAACAGGTTTTATGTCATAGCTGTTACTAGATATCAAATATACTTTAGCAAGACTGGAACACTCTGTTGACCAATCAGCATCCAGGACCGGAACTATTCAATTAATACCAACCAATTAATAAAGATTCAATATGAATCAGAAGGGTATTAAAATTTCACTTTAACCTTTTATACAAACAGTTAGTAGAATATGCTTAGTTTAGAAAAATGGCTAACAGGGTAGTTAAACATGTTGTGACACGGGTGTTTTAGCCAAGATGGTGTAGCTGCTCTGGCTGGGTATGATTACACTCTAAGTGCAGAGAAATTTTAACTTTAAAGCAAATACACCTAATTAAATCCCCCCCGAGTCTCTCACAGCAAAGACTGCAGGATCATTAAACTGAAGGCTGGAGTTGCCCGTATTAGAGGCATGAGGGAATCACGGCTATAATTTAATGACTCAGAAGGTTCTGAGAACTGCTCCCACTGAAATAACCCATCCATCCATTCTCAAAACCCGCCTGTCCTCTGCAGGGTCACAGGGGGGCTGGAGTCTCTTCCAGCACCTGAAATAGTAATAATAAAAAATGAAAATGTATTGGGCATGTGGTGTTGCCCAGTCTTCTAAGGTGCAATATGAACAAAGACCAAAGGTTATCAGGAACTATTTGTGTGCCTCAGAGTTCCTGAGTTAAAGCTAACGTTCTTCCGAAATGATAAAAAGTTACTGATGTTTAGTTTATCTTGAAGTTTGGTTCACACATCACCTTAATCTAAAACTGAAACACACAGGTTAACTATTTCCACCTAACAAACTTTAACAACACCAGCAAGGGTTAACAACCTCATCTAAAATAAAACCATCACTTATATAACTCAGTGCATTGGTTTCTTGGTTCTTTGTAATACCAGTTCATGGAAGCTTTCATGGGTACATAAAGTTTTTCATAAACCTTTAAAAGCTTCTCATGTGGAATCAGACAGAAGATTCAAACATTCATACCTGGTATGAGGAGTCTGTTCAACATATTGACTTTCTGGCATCAAACTCTGGTTCGAACAAATCTCAGTATTAGCTAGCGTAAATCAAATATAGCCTATGCTTTCTAGAGGTACTTAGGGCTATTAGTAGCTACATCTAACAGCACTCAGCGGAAAAGCAAATGCTAATGTCTGCTGCAGAAAGCAGACAAAGTCTGTCTTTTCAGAGCCTAAATATGTCCATTTAATTCCATGATGCCGCAAATCATTAGCATTAGCTAGTAAAGAAACTTTCAACGTACGTCACAACGCATGAGAGCACAGAAATGCTTCTCCAGAGAGGAAACATCTCACAAATGCTGGAAAAAACATGTCAGATTGTTGATTTCAATGGCTGAGCTTCTCATTAACAAGACATTAGGCCAAAAGCCTCCAGTCATGTGGCGTGAAAACACTGACAGAGTGAGAATATGCCCTGCCAATATACACACAGCCTTATTAGCAATATGTAAACCAATAAAAATGTCATGGTGACCATAGTTTTTCCCAGGAAGTCTAAACTTAAATCTATTGCTTCACAGTTAAAGTGTGTTAAGTTAAAAAAATGTATATTACAAAAATGATATATGTATAACTTACCACACTTTAGCTGTAACTAAAAATATATATATATGTAGAGAGAGAGAGAGAGAGATGAAATTAATAAATACATTTAGACATTTAAACATTTTTGTAAGCAGGTACCACAATTTTACTGTAAAAAAATGTAAGTAATTTCTTTCAATTTCTATTTCTCTTGAACTTTCTTTTTTAAAAATCATGACAGAAATTAAAATGTTGATCTCATACTGTATCTTCATTATTGACAATTACTGGACACTCACCAGAAACACGGCACACGTTTGTAAAGCAGGTCCTGCTGTATAATATAGTTGATCAATGCATTACCCTGGAACCGGAACAAATGTGGTACAGGTCAGAACGGCATGATAACACCAGCAAAGCAGTTCCCTCTGTGCTGAGCAAATACTCAATTAGCAGTGAATATTAAGAAGACATTGACATGTTCAGTGTTGTTTTCAGTGCTCTCAGATGAACAGAAAATGAGCTGTTCTGAATTTAAAAACACATTAGGCTGGTGAGAACAGCTGAGGGCTGCTGGAGATTCTACAGGCTGAGCTGTGCTCTGGGCTAAAGGGAGCAACAATCCACACCAGTGTAGCCAAACAAAGTGTTACAACCATCATTGGACAGCAAACCTGTTGAAACACTTTGGCATTGTTGCTTGTTTTTTTATGCTTTTGCTTACAATCAAAACCAGAAATAGAACAAAATAGGGCCTAATAGGGATTTTGGCTGCATGAGTTGTTCTAAACGCCAGCCATATCAGTTCATTATTTGTGATATAATGTTACATACATATAAAATATAGAATTCAGTGTATATACAGAACACTATACAATATACAATAGACATAGTTTAGATGTTCCAGTTAAGTGTGACACTGTATTGTTGGCCTTAGTATGTGTTCCTGTCTTTGCAACCACTTACATAATTGACGGACTGTGTAACAAGCCATAACTTTTAAAAATCTTACCGTGAACGAAATTTATTGTTGATAACCATAAGACGCCATTTTTTTTAGACAAGTAATGTTTGCTTGCTGCTAAAAATTAACATATTGCAATGGAAAGCGCTTTTACATTAACCGCAGGAGTATGTAATACATCATATCACAAACAAGATGAACGATTATCAGCGCATGAATCAAACCCCCCCGCGTGCCGATAATTTATGGCACGTTTCTCTATGCATCATTTTTTAATTATATCCCATATGGGGAGAGACTAATCATATACAATGGCAGACAGCTCACAATAGTATAAATTTCTTCCTCTTGCCAACACTCAACTATAATATTACACAGGAGAGGAATCATGTGACCTGACATTCTACACTCCCATTGGTAGAGGCCGCCTCACGCTCCTGCTCATTTGCATTAATTGCCCTTTTCTGTTACATGCCCACGTTGTGTTATTTTTCTGTGAAACTGAACATAGAACTGAACTTAACATAGAATGACTGTTTATAGTAACTATTCGCTGTCATACTTAAAATATAGAAAATAATTAAAACCCCACACAAAATAGTCTTAATAAAGAACATACTATGCCAAAACTATATTCTGTAAATATATTACACTATGATATAATTTAAAAGAGTCAAATTTAAGCAGACAAATGGTGCACAAGACTTTATATGGTATTTATTTTAATTTATGGAGATAAAAAGCTGTTGTTCAGCCACAGCTTTATAATGAGTAAATAAAGACAGAATTTGTTCTTGTGTGAAGTGTTCTTTTAACTCCTCAGGAGCTGAAAACTCTTCCTGTGCACAGCTTGCCTCAGAAATGCCTCAGAAATGGCACAGAGAAGCACAAACAGGTGCTTGATCCGGGCGTCCTACACAGAACGACCATCTCCCTCACCGATTTGTCTCGCCGGCATATTGTTTCTTTTATCTGATGGTCACCCCCACAACGCAGTCCCTCCAGATCACGCTTATCCCTCGCCGCGCGGCCCTATCAGAGCCCACATCTGCCTCCACCTCTGTTTCACTGTCACAGCTCAGATAAACACGCAGCTTATCGGCTTGCCGCGCCACAGATATGACCTTTAAGAGAAAAGGGTGAGTGATCCATTGAGAGAACTGATAGAGGACGACCACTTCATCAGGGAACAACAGAGAGAAAAAGCTTGGATGGAGGAAATGCGCTCGGTAGGGGGACACTAGATTTTAAAACAAGTGCATAAGAGAGAGCCCAGATTGTTTTGAGGAGGGACTGAGGGTCAGAGAGTAAGAAGGGTTTGAAGAGGACATGGGTCACTCTCTGAAAAATGAAGGAGGCGTTGTAACACTTAACATGAGAGCTGAGGGACAGGAAGCCCCGCCCATTAGTTGAAAGCACCAATTACCTTACTGGTGTCCTCATCCATGCAAATGATCACAACATGCTTGCACACTAGTTAAAGAAACAAAGTAAAAAAGATATTATTTTATAGGCAATATCACAGACGATATTAGTTCTGTCCGATGATAATAGTTTTAAAATAATATTAGTTTCAATCCCAATATTTATAAAGCTGTTAAAAGAATGTAAAGTTTAATGTAAAAACACTATTTATTAAATACTTTCAAGTACATAAATCAATTGCTTATGATTATGTTTAAAGTTCTTAAATAGATGTAATATAAACCAAAATGCAAAACACACAATATTATTAAAACATTAAATAATGTCTAAACAATAAATAAAATAAAATGATAAAGATGACAAATGTTATTAAAGAGTTTCTCAAGGGGGTAATAAAACAAAGCTACTTCCTTCAAAACAGCCGCTGAAGTAACTAAATGGAACAGTTAAACACATTTAAACATAAAACTTATTCTGTTAGATAAATCATTAACAATGATTAACAGTCAGCGAGGGGCGGATGAGCGTTTATGAATCAGCAATTCTGTAATATAATCTATTCATTTTATAATAAGACTGTTCATGGCAGAACTCAAAGACAGGAGCTGTACTTGCATGTTGTGAAATAGCTGCCTGTGACTCTACCAAGATGGCCGCCGAGAGAATGGACCTGCATTATAAATGACGTTGGGAGATATAGGGACTCAGAAGAGGTCCGGCCCGAGCCTCATTTCTCATCACAGCAATTTTTCTTCAGTGGATCTGGAGGTTTGTCTGAGCAGGGAAGAGCAGAGAAACACAGGCAGGGGCTAAATAATGCATATGCTTTATTTCAGTGAAGCAGTTCACAAGCTCACACTTTCCAAAGTGTCCTTATTAAAACAGTGGCCGTTTCTGTGCTTCTTTTCCTGGCATTTAGTCAGAAACACTCCCATCTCTGAGATGAAAATGACTGTGAGTAGGCAGCACTGTTTCCTGTAACAAAAGTTGCTGTATTTTTAAACGTTTTCACACTTGGTTTGAAAGCTTGGGTCTGAACCCAAGTTCTGTTCAGTCCCCCTCCTCCCACCCCCACAGGTCTCTATTCTCATGGTGCTTTTGGATCCGAACCACGGTACATTTGCGTCATGAACGAAACATTTGGAGATGAGCAGTTATGAGGAATTATTTGTACTATAATAAGTGTGACTGCCGGCAAGCAAACAAGCAAATTATATATCATCAATCACTTCTATGAGGCCAGATTGCTTGATACTAATTGGGAACCGTATCCCAGCATTCCTTTTATCAACCTCAGATCTAATGCCCAGAATACATCACAATATGAAACCAGCTTTCATAGCAAACCAACACTGACGACTCACCTTTAAATTTAAACCTTTAAAACCACACAGTGACAAGACAGAACTTGCCCTGCCCATTTATTGTAACAGGCCTTGGATGGCTTGGATCAGATTTGCCCCACTGTGAGATAGGGGGAGGTGGCTGGGCCCATCCCACGTCAACTCAGGCCAGCTCGACGCTTTGCCTTGTAATTGCTGGCTTACAGCGTGGACAGCAGAAACATCAGAAGAGAGACAGATGGTTCTACATCTCACATCCCTCTCTGGAAGGGATTCAGCAGGAAAGCTGATTGAATTCAAGTGTTGAGTCTCTAAGCCTGCCTGCTGCCTCGGTGCCACATTCCAGCTGAGAAAGAAGAGGTTTCTGCACAAACATTTGTCTTTCTCTTCCTCTCATGGTTTCTCCCATTTGTTCTCACTGTCTCACTCTCTGTCATACGGCTTCTGTGTTCTTGCTGGTCGTTTTCCTGTTTTCTCGCCCTTCCTGTTTTCCTCGCTCCCGCCAAACTGTTATTTTTTTCTTTGATTGGTCACAGTGTGAGTCATTCAACCAACGACTCCCACCTTGCTTTCATACATAAGTTGCCCTGCAGAACTAGGACAGGCAGACACAGAGATGACGGTAGTTAAAGTAGAACAAAATAGAAGTCTTTGTGAGGCACAATCTGGCCAACCGTGATTGTGGCCAATAACAGAGTTAACTTAGTTTTTTATATTTATGGAAGAAATGAGAATAGTGTTTGTTTGTGCAAAACCCACCACCAAGATGACAGGATGTTGCTGCTATGCAGTTGCTAGGGTATTCTGAGCGGTTGCCATGCGGTTGCTAGGGTGAAGATGGATGGTTCCAAGGCTTTCTGGGTGGTGCCATGGTGTTGTTGCTATGCAGCTGTTAAGATCTTCTGAGCAGTTTCAGTGTGTTGACATGCTGTTGCCAGGGTGCTGCTGATCTTCTGCCTGTTATTTTTAACAAAATTTGTGTTACATGGCTGCTTACAACACCAAGTCAAAGAGTCCATCCCCAAATCTCATTATGTTCTGGTCTAAACACTTAAGAAAGCAATCACAGTTCTCTCCTCAACAGTCCACATGATCTGAGTTACCGTACCACTACCAGTGTGAGATTAATAAAGCTAGAGACAGTATGAAGGCAGGAGATGAGACACTTGTAGGAAATTAAATGAAAGAAATAGCTCTTATTATGTGGTAGTCATGTCTCTCAGTTAAAAAAGCCAATAGAGTTTGTTTGTTCTAGAATGTCAAAGTACATTAGCTTTCAGATCATGTCTGTTAGCTTTAAAGCCATCTTTATACTAGCATACACCTAAACATTCACTTTTAGTGGTTATGTGCATTTAAAATTTAAAGTCTCTCTTCCTGGAACGTGAACCAAACATATTGATGACTCATACTGCACTCAATCATTTTGTCCAATAAAATGCCTGTAAAATGAGAAAGCCCAGCCCCCTAATGGCACTTACTTCTGACTAGCAATACCATGTAGCAAATCATCAGAACAAATAAAATCAAGGCAATTTATTGACTGTAACTGGGCAATATCAGCTTGATTTGAAGTAAAGAAGATAAATAGATGATACTATTGTAGTTGATTTGAAATATGTTACTGAAAAACTATCTTGACTAACAGTTTCAAAGATGTCTCTCTATCCCCTTTCAATAAAAGCAAACCACACTACACAGGAAACATTTGCCTGGGGGTGTTACCCAACTGCCCACTGAGTGGACTGACTTGCCTTTAAGGGGCTTTGGTTACACGCCAACGTTTAATACTTAGCATTAGGGGTTTTGGAAAAACTCCTACCGCGGCAAAATAGTTCAGAAACGCAAGCCCTGGACTCTGGACGTAATGCACTCTATAGTCTGCACTCAGAAGACATGAAAGCAGTCTGCTTTTTTCAGGTCAATTTTCCTCCAGGGTGTTTACGCCTAGTAAAGTTAAAAAGATCAGTGCAGACTGAGCTAGAAACTGAAGATGATAACAGTGTTTGGCTTATCGGTGTCACAAATTTAACAACCTCATCAAGCAAATTGGGGGTCAATAACACTTGACTACTGACTGCAGGTCTTGTTGAGTGGCTTTAATGATTTAAACCTGTTGCTCACGACTCCCTCAACTCTGTGTCTTTGTTTCTCGTTCCCAGTGGTCCGTCGTGAGATCTGTATTACATATTGTATAGAATTATATAATACAATTACATATAGTAACATTCCACTGAAAGTTATCTCACAATCTACTGATGCTAAGCTAACACTCTAATGAGTGTGTATGTTAACGTACATTTAATGTTACTTATAGTCAACTGATATTTAAAAGGCTCATAAAAAAGGTGTTAACATATTTTTTTATGGTGTGGTCAAAATAGGCTTTGAACAAAAATAAGGTTTGTGAACAAAAAATAACAAATTAACAAAATAAAGTTTTTTTTAACAGATGTCACATTCTTGGGCCTTTGCAAAACACTACTAACCTCACATTTACATGCACATACAGTAGATGGAAGTGAATACAGCATAAAGTCAAATGTAACTGCATGACTAGTCTCTATACGCCTTGATTCATGTTACCCATTATAAATAGACTGTGCAAATGGATTCTAAACAAGCTTGCATATCAGTTACTTTACAGTTTATTATAACCCAATCTACCTGGAATCTCCAGGGCTGGTCTGAGGCCTGTTTTTCTTTCCTAAATACATCTTACGCTCTACTTTTCTTTTCTAGTTATGCATTAGGAAACAAACTTGTATGGGTGAAGTTTGTTCATTTTAGCATCTTTACAAATGGTTATGTCACATAGTGTACTGTCATGTTTTTTTGCCAGGATGTCATTTGTGCTTGTGTAACTAATTTAAAAATTAAAGGATATGCATTAGGAGCAACTGATTTATTGTGCTGCCACAAAGAATTATGGGAAAAGTTGTTTGCTCACAAAAGCATGTCAGCTTATAAACCGGCAGAATGAGTCGTGTTTCATTGCAAGCTTTGTTGCCATTCTTAATCAACATAACACAAATGTGCAGACTAAC